>OZ026837.1:41915449-42115449 GCA_964023205.1 Lutraria lutraria
ACTATCAGAAGTAGATGGATAGATACCTCAGTTTAGAATCAACTCCTGCTAAAAGTTGATAGAACACATTAAACGTTGGTTCACCTTCTGGTCGTCTTACAACTCTTGTTTTCTCAAACATAAGAACCTGGAAATTCAAGGAGACTATGAAGTCCATACATTGATTTTAATTAATTTATTTATTTCTTCGGATTTAACGCCATTTTCAACATTATTTCAGTTATATTGTGGCAGGCAGTTATCCAAACCAGCTTCCCAGGATTACATTTATGCCTTAACCAGTACTTAGTCTAACTACATACTATCTGCAAGCTACTGCCAAGCTAACCCACATAATTCAGAGGTGGAGGACAATTTAACATAAGCCTCTCGCGGGGTTTGAACTCACAACCTCTTGATCAGTAAATCAGCGCTCATTAATTGATGACCCATAAAGCCTTGTACAGAATAATTATGCACAATACACAATTA
The DNA here is from genome assembly GCA_964023205.1 of Lutraria lutraria. NCBI lineage: Eukaryota > Metazoa > Mollusca > Bivalvia > Venerida > Mactridae > Lutraria > Lutraria lutraria. The sequence continues at coordinate 41,915,921 of OZ026837.1, forward strand.
TCAGGTGAGAATAAATTAAACTGTGATCATATTTGTTTAAATTCTATTACAAATTTCATCATTGAAAACAAAGACACAATGAAACAAAATCATGACAAGAAGGAAACAAGATATAGACATACCTGCACCGAGGCTGAGACTACTTGACCATTATGATCAAAATCTATAGTTGTCATCTGAGAGAATCTACTAGCACTTGTATTTAATATTGTTCTACTGTTACCAAAAGCTTCAAGTAGTTCTGTCATAGCATTTAATTTATCCACTGGAATAGAAGTAACAAGTTAAGTATGTTATTATAATGTAATCATTCAAAAAAGACAGAAAAAATATAACTGCTATGTACCAAAATGTTTCAATGAAACAAAAGGGCCATGATGGCCCTATAAATGCTCACCAGGAGAAAAGGTCATTTAGAGATGAACATTGTTGAAGTTTTCTATACGAGTCCAAGTAAGATCAAGTGACCCATCTGGGCCGTTTTTTATCCCATGGCTATTATATGAACAGATTTAAAAGAGGTCCATTAGACAAAGCTAGATACCAAATATCTTAGCTCTAGGCCTTGTGGTTTCGGAGAAGAAGATTTTTTAAATTTTCCTATATAAAATAGAATAAACCCCAGGGCAGGGCTAATTGTGACCCTGGGACCATAATTTGAACAAACTTGGTAGAGGTCCACTAGACAATGCTACATACCAAATATCTTAGCTCTAGGCCTTGTGGTTTTGGAGAAGGAGATTTTTTAAATTTTCCTATATAAGTCTTTATAAATCAAGTGACCCCCGGGGCAGGGCCAATTTTGACCCTAGGGCAATAATTTGAACAAACTTGGTAGAGGTCCACTAGACAATGCTACATACCAAATATCTTAGCTCTAGGCCTTGTGGTTTTGGAGAAGATTTTTTTAATTTTCCTATATAAAATAGAATAAACCCCAGAGCGGGGCCAATTTTGACCCTAGGGCAATAATTTGAACAAACTTGGTAGAGGTCCACTAGACAATGCTACATACCAAATATCTTAGCTCTAGGCCTTGTGGTTTCGGAGAAGATTTTTTTAATTTTCCTATATAAAATAGAATAAACCCCAGAGCGGGGCCAATTTTGACCCTAGGGCAATAATTTGAACAAACTTGGTAGAGGTCCACTAGACAATGCTACATACCAAATATCTTAGCTCTAGGCCTTGTGGTTTTGGAGAAGAAGATTTTTTAAATTTTCCTATATAAGTCTATATAAATCAAGTGACCCCAGGGGCAGGGCCAATTTTGACCCTAGGGCAATAATTTGAACAAACTTGGTAGAGGTCCACTAGACTATGCTACACACCAAATATCAAAGCTCTAGGCATTGTAGTTTTTGACAAGAAGATTTTTTAAATTTCCTATATAAGTCTATGTAAAATCAAGTTACCCCCGGGGCGGAGCCAATTTTGACCCCAGGGGAATAATTTGAACAATTAGACAATGCTACATACCAAATATCTCAGCTCTAGGCCCTGTGGTTTCGGACAAGAAGATTTTTTAAGTTTTTTCTATTTGTTGCCACAGCAACCAGAGTTTTTAATGAAATTTAATTTTTTGAACAACTTTGAAAGGGGACCACCCAAGGATCATTCCAGCAAAGTTTGGTTGCAATCAGCATAGCGGTGTAGGAGGAGATGTTGTTTTAAGTAAACATGGATGCCACTTCACGACGAACGATGGACGCAGGGCGATCACAAAAGCTCACCTTGAGCACATTTGTGCTCTGGTGAGCTAAAAAGGACCAAATGAGACCTTGTATTTATTTAATACATAGAATTTAACTTAACGTTTCAAAAATGAGTATCAAGCAAGACAATAAATCAAATACACATTTCTGTACTGCAACCTAAAATAAGCCTGTTATGACAAATTGATATAAGAGGTTGATATGTGCATTATTCAAAAGAGACATTATTGATATTGTATAAGTGTAAATACAAGTATGGACATATAACCAATGGTGTTAAGATTATTTTATCAAACATTATACCTGACAGAATATTGTTGACAGAGCCAGCACTCATGGCTAGATAATGAAGTACATGACGAACATTATAAGTTTTTCCACTACCAGATCGTCCCATCATTACTATAGACTGATCATGACGCGTGTTTAACATTTCTCTGTAAGCAATCTGAGCAGTGGCAAATATATGTGGGGGCATATCTTCTTGTTTACATCCCTTGAACATCTGTATAACCTAAAAGAATACAATCATCAAAATGCATATAGACCAATCTAACTAATGAATAGTAAACCATAATTCATGATATCATTATATAGTAAAACCTGAGAACAAAGGCCACCTTAGGGAAAGACAAACTGTGTCAGGTGACCTTTATTCAAAGGTCATTTTGTTCTAAATAATAAATGACAGAAAAATGGCCTTTATTCACAGGATGTCCTTTATTTGGAGGTGGCTGCTAACACAGAGTTGACTGTAAATTACTCTGTTAAATGTTTTATTTCATTTTCAACATTTAATACTGTTTCCATTTTCATATTCTTAAATGATCTTCAAGGATCGTAAACAAATGCTTAAATCAAGCATTTGAACATTTCCCAAAATCCTATGAAATATATGGATTACATTACAATGCACTGAAGAAATAGTTTCATATACGGCAGACATTCAAAATTTCTTTTATGAGAAATATATTTCAATTCATGTAATATTTTTAGACATCGTTACAGCTAAAATTAAAATACAACTACTAAATTAAATGGTGTATAACAAAACAAGATACATATAACCACACCACTGCTAATTTCAAGTTTATGAGAAAATCTAAAATTAATCTCTTATCACAAGTTTGCAGTATAATAAGATAAGCACAGTGATAATTTTATTGCCTTGAATGTGTATTGGCTATGCACATATCATTGTGTTCTTAGGAATAAATATTGTTTACAAGTAATGGAAACTATCATTGTTCAATAGGAATATGAACTGTACCTGTATATTATAATTACAGTCATATGAAGCATCTTACTACAAACCTTTTCAGAATAAATCTGTAGTGGTTGCATAGGGTTTACTATGACTAGTGAAGGCCCAGCATATGTATGTATAAGATTTCCACCATATCTCTGTCGTAGTGTATGTAATGAACTGGATTCATTCAGGTACCGAAGTAGACATAAGTCTTCAGCTCTATCAAGTTGTGGCACATTAGCCTATAGTAATAAATATACATATAAAATATAATCAATGAATGTTAAAACAATTTATGATTCATAATCAACACTTCTTCCAAATAGAGCAAAAAAGATATTTGAAAATAGCCATAGAGAACCAATAGATGTTAAGCACTAAATATCTTAAGGCCATGGTGATGGAGCAATCCATGTAAAACAAGTGACCACAGGCAAGGCCAATTTTCAACTACAAGGGCATAATTTGTGAAGTTTTGGTAGAGGACTATTCAATGATCATTGTTCTGAAGTTTATCATGACTGATAATGAACAAGACCATTGATATAAATATATAACAGAAGATAGATACACTGTATGGGTCACAAATGTAATTATCATTAAAAAACAATGATATACAAAAGGAAAATATAGGGCTAGGCACATTGTCATATCAAGTGAATATAACAAAAATATTACTGGGAAACATAGACAACACAACTATCTACATAATTATCATATTGTTGTCAGACATATTATACATACATGACACATGCAATTAATTATAAGTAATATTACATATATAACATTGTCTCAGTAATAAACCATACACACACATAAATATACAGTATAGAGAGGTGACCAGTATGAACCATGAACTGACCTGATCATGTAAATACTTCATCAATAACTTGAGGTTATTGATTGTAACATTTATGACTGAGTGACAATAAAACAAAAATGAGCAACACATAGTGGTGGTAAAAATCTTCACGTTATGGTCACATACCACACAAGTGACAAATTACAGATCTATACCTAATCCTGTCTTCAGACTGCATTTAAACTCTTAGAATTATAAAATTAATGGTTCTATTAAATTCCAGTATAACAGACCAAGCAATACCTGTAGTAAGCTACTCCACTTACAATCAGTAATTCATTCTTTCAACTGTCAAATCATTATTCATACTTCATGAACTATTCATGAACTACACAAGTTCAAGAAAAATTCTTGTTTCATGAATTACATTTGAAGGGAACATGACACTTCAGGCTTCAAATGTTTTTAACTGCAGTAAAATTTGAATAGAAAGAACAAAGAAACATAAACCAACCTTCTCTACATCATCTTCATCCACATCCAGAATCTCACCACCATGATCTAGTCGGATCTTCACACGACCTTCAGGAAGTCCATGTCCTTCTCCCTTCAACTGACTGGCAGAGGCAAATCCTCCTTTGTGTACTAACCATACTCTCTCTGCATCCATCCATGTTTTCTCTGACTGTACTTCCGTTTCTGATCTTGCCTGTAATATAATGATTAAAAATTTATATTATATAATACATTAGCTAGTTATCTGAATTAGCATGTACAATGTATGCAGAATCCATTTCAATATAGCAGAACAACCTCCAGCTGATAGTGTACTTTTCCTTTTTGGGTAAGAAGGCATATACCTAATTTCCCCTTATAATAGCTACCACTTCAATAGACGCTCTTCTATGCTTTAAAAGCAGAAAGACTATTCTACTTGTTTGCAGTCAGGTAACATTATATATACATGTATATAAAGATGACAGCTAATTATCCAATCATAAAACCAAGAGAAAGACGCTTTAAAGTTATTTTTTATGCATCATTTTAATGAAAGTCAAATCTTACATCTACTTTTTTCAAGAATATTGATCACAGACAAATTATTGCAAATATCATGAAAAATCATGTTTTCATGAATTTTTTTCAAAGGGATTTTTTGTCAATTTGTGTATTTTGTTTCAAACTTGCACACTTAGAGAGTTAAGCCCAGGGTTAAAAGTTTTGCTACCCAGCACATTATTTTATAGAAATATGGTAAATGCATATCAGTTTTTTGTATTAAAATAAGAAATATGTACCAATATCTTTATTAATATCAGTTAATGAAGTATCAGCAATAAATGAGATACAGATCATTAATCACTAGACAGTGATGTTCACTCTTCATCTAATTCTTGCACGGCCCATATATATAATATATGGGTAAAAATATATCATATCTTTATCATTTATAAACAGGTACAGACATGTTCAAGAAATAATATAGTTAATGTATTACAGGAAGATATTTTGACAAACATGAGTTTTAAAGTAAGATATGAACTTCTGTCATGTACAATAAATCATCTTTACTTTTTTATCTCAATTTAACTGCTTGAAATAAAATGTATTCAATTTCATGCAAACATCTTATCTAGACCTACAATCTAGTAATGGTTTCCAAACACTTATCCAAAATTTCATTGAGACATTACCGATATCTTATTTCAAAATGATCAATTTTACCAATATTGTCCATTGTTTTGTATTCAATAAATGACACTACCATATGATAGTCATAAAGAAGATTACACCATTTTAATTCAGTATCCTGATAATAAAATACCACAAAATCATTCAAACATGACACTTTTGTAAAGCAGCCATTTTAAAAAGGATCATTGATAAATGAAATAAATATATTCATCATTCATACAATACAACATTAACACGATCAACAACCCTTCACAACAAATATGAACTGATGATGGGAAAATTGGAAAGTTTTTACAGCACATCCAACATTTAGCTATCATTTTGACAGTTCAGAAAATATCAATTTTTACAAAAACATTGAGCTTATTTCTCAACTGTAATGAGTTTCACCAAGATCTAAATTTAATCACAACAACAAAATGAAACTTGCCCATGTATGTAACTAAAATAAGACACACAAGTTAAACTTGGGAGATTTCTATGTTTTATTCAGAATACATCGGGGTACTAAATACTGCCAGTAAAACTGGGAATCTTTCTGTATGATTTTATTCAGGACACTATATGGAGTCAGTAATTGCGATGTATTGAATTACTTTAAAGATTTATAAATAAAATTATTGTTCTGATTTATCTAATTCATCAAATTCATTTGATGTTTTATTGCCATGTAATGAATATTAAGTGTTTCAAATCTGCATAATAAATGAGAAAGTGTACATTGCAGAACAAGTTTACCATATATACATACAGTACAGCTGTAGGCAGTCTTTCTGATGTGTTTAAAACATTAACATTAGCTAAGTAGATAAATTCACCATTTTCTCGTTTAAAAAAAAACACATGATCATGATAAAACAAAGTGACAAAAGATTAAAACCTCAACATATTTAATCCTCAACTATTGTATTACTAAACATTATCTTGTTGTAAAGATCACAATACTATAACTATACCTTATTAAATCTACAGTATCAGTATAGAACATAGTGATTGAAATACCACTAAAGAATTTTAAAAAGAATAGATATTTTACTAATTTATTGACTCGAGTTCTTCATGACACTGAAATTATGTAAGTTCAGTTTCCAGGAGCACTTTCAGTACTTTGATTATATGATTTGGTACATTGTGTCAGTATAAACTGTGTCAGTTTGTGTCAGTATAAACTGTGTCAGTTTATGTCAGTATAAACTGTGTCAGTTTGTGTCAGTATAAACTGTGTCAGTTTGTGTCAGTATAAACTGTGTCAGTTTGTGTCAGTATAAACTGTGTCAGTTTATGTCAGTATAAACTGTGTCAGTTTATGTCAGTATAAACTGTGTCAGTTTGTGTCAGTATAAACTGTGTCAGTTTATGTCAGTATAAACTGTGTCAGTTTATGTCAGTATAAACTGTGTCAGTTTATGTCAGTATAAATTTGATTCAGTTTATGTTAGTATAAACTGTGTCAGTATATGACATATCAGTATACAATATGTCAGTATGTATATCGTGTCAGTATATGCCATGTCAGTTTATACCGTGTCAAGCAAACAAAGGCAATGGCTTAAAGATACAAGAGGCAGGGTTATGGGTCTTGAACTCAGCAATTCATCACATTGCTCTCTAACTTTACTTCAAGTTTTTCAATGTTTATCTTAAATGACTTTGAAGTTGTGACAGCATCATTGTGAAAGTGTCACTGAAACAAGGGGATAAAAAAGCTGATTTACTTAAAACATGAAACAAGTAGAGGACCTTAGATATATCCTAGATCCCATAGGTGAATCACATTTCAAATACTTCATTATAAGTTACAGTGAAAAGAAAATATGCCAATGAATGTTTATACAGGTATGATAAGACTGTAGAGAACTAACAAAGTATGTGTAACCTAATGATAAACTGGCCTTTATAGTTTAAACATAAAATGTTCAAATCAAACAGTAGTCATGTCTATATAGAAATAGTAGAGATAAATGTTTGTCAGTCTTAATAAATTTCATCTCCCTTCAGTTAAACATGGTAGTAAACAAATATCTCATTGTCAAAAACACTAAAGGAAAACGCTTGCACCAAAAAGACTTGCATGGATTCATTTGATTTCTTTACTAAGCAGTTAATGTGAAATTCTTAACTTAACAGTGGAGATTTAATCATGATGTAAATTCATGCAAAATAATAATCAATCATGAAATAAACTTGAGATTTTTGTGAAGGCAACCATGCATAAGTTAATATATAATGCTCTACCGTATCAAATCACATTGCACGCTATTAAATCTTAAATAAAGCTGTTTTAATACATCCTATACAGCATATACAATGATGATAACTAACCTTATGTTTTCCATGTTGTTTATGTGGATGAGTAACATATCCATGTTTCAACATTGTCCTCAAATTAATCACGAAACAAGCGCACACAATTTAACATATCAAATTTAAGTTAATGAATCCCTTACAATCTACTATGACAAATAAGACACCAACCACACAATGTTGACTTTATTGGGAATTTTGTCTACCGTGAATATATTCATAACTTGACAATACTAGTTATGTAGATATTTTGACTATGTACATATAGGTAGGTAATCACATAACCTACTATAGCTTTATATACATACTACCATTGAATAGTAAATGCTTACTACATAAAAATCTATTTTACAAACTTGACCTAGGGTGCAGTTAAACAAGTATCAATTTATATACATGAAGTAAAATTAATATCAGACAGAGGAAAACACCTTTTTTCTAAATTCTGAATTCAACATTTAATATGACTCATAACAGGTTAATTACAAGGTAAAACTGGTTTATTAACTATTTTCTTATAAATTTTTAAATGAATAAAAAAAAAAGAAACATTTCAGAATTTTTCAACCATTAAAATGAGGGCATGGAAATTTAAGAAGGTATTTGTAGGAGTAAGATAAAACATGAAAATTAGCCATAAATAAAGAATTACTTGCCTTATCAACACCCAAAACTGATTTAAATCAAAATATATACCGGTATTCACATTAAAACATTGTTACAATACAAATTGGTTCTATTGGTGACGTTGATAAATTTTTACTCAGTAAATAATCAAGTACATAATTAGATCAATAAGCTTTAGTAAGCCAGGGGTTTTTCTTCATAATCTAGTTGTAGCCTGTAAAGGACACTTTCCCCTAGGAAAATTTCTTTGAAATCATGCATTTTTTTCAAAATTTACTCTTTGAAATTTCATTCCCCAAATTGGTTTCAGGTGAATTTTTTTCCCTAAAAGAGGCTTCAACCTGCTATTTCATCACCATATTTGCTTTCCCCAAAACATGAAGAAAACACCAGCCAGGCCAACGTCTTTTAGAATTCATATTCAGACAAACAATTGATGGAAAAGGTACCACTGACAGCTATATCACAAAGAATACATGTATCATCTTCATGAGAATGAGGCCCAACATACATCTTCACTTCATATGATTCAACTGTGCTGATAACAAAATTCAGATATTGTAATACGGCCATAATGTACTAACTTGTTACGAGCCTTTTGCTTTAGAGTTAGGGTTTCATCAACATGAAATATAAACATGTAATATTATAACTATCCCAAAATTAAATAATGATTTCATTACTCTGAAAATCAACATTGAGAAAATTTTAATTGATTTAAAATAGATACACCCTTACTAGTTAGGTTATCTGATATATACAATAGCATTAACAATTCAGCAGTTTACATAGCATGAAGTACCTGATTCTTTATAGGCTCCATTATGACGCACAGTGTTAACACAATTCTGAGCAATTTTCTAAACAACAATTACAAGAAACATAACAATTTTAGCCAACAGTAAACTAACAACACACTACATGTACTAAACATAAACATTCTCCATCATTAATGTTGAGATGCAAGCCAAAACACCAGTGACACAAGCCAGATAGGGTGTAATCAGTCCTTCCATAAATTGTGAGACATGCTGTACATCAATCAAGTAAAATAATGACCTCAACAACGACAGTTTCAAATGAGCAGAATTACAGCATCTGTGATGCATAATTCAAATATGGGAACCATAATTTGAACCCAGAGCGGCATCTGTTATATTAATGCTATTTATAACATGTATTTTCTTATTTTTCACAGAGCAATCATTACAATAGACATATTGGCATTTTTGCGAAATGTGCCAGTCATGCCTATATCCCACAAATTTCATGTTATCTGACGAAAATTTTACAATTTCTGGTCCGGATGACCTTCAATCATAAATAAGCATTTCTTCTTAATGAAAATTTTGTATCATTAATGCCAAAGTGTTAGAATAAATCCCTGTAATGACAACTTATCATAACAAACAAATAATCAGTAATAACAAGAAGTGTTTGTGAAATATGAATGCCCTGGATAGTAACACCTTCACCTTTGACCTATTGAACTTAAAATCAATAAGGGTAACCACATGCAATGACCAACCTCCCAACCAAATTTGAGGACCTAAGGCCAAATCACTCTCTAGTTATTGGGCTGAAGGTTTTTTGTCTGAAAGTCACTGTGACCTTGACCTTTGACATACTGACCTCAAAATCAATAGGGGTCATCTACATGTGCTGGCCACACTCCCTACTAAATCTGAACAGCCTAGGCCAAATCGTTCTGATGTTATTGGTCGGACAAGGTTTGGTTACCGACCGACCAACCGACCGACATAGGCAAAGCAATATACCCCCTTTTCTTTGAAAGGGGGCATAAAAAGGACCTAATCAATAGTGTTTACCTACATATTGTTTGCTTGTACCTATCAAATTAAATTTCCCAAATACCGGTACTCAGATAGAAATGTGAATGTTGTGTAGACAACTTCATGAATTCATTATATTTGTATCATCAGTGGAATAGAATAAAGTTTGTATCATACAATATAGTCCATACAATATGCCATAATTTCTGTGAAAAAGGAAATCATCATCCTTCACAGGATTACCATGTGTTTAGATTGCTTTTGTTGGACGTTAATCTTAATATCAAGAAAATCACAACACTGATATTATGTCAAAGTGTACAAATTTCAAACAACAAATTTCAAATAACAACATTATGTGGTGTAACAATACGTCATCTGCATATATAAATTAAAAATTGCCCAAATGTGGTGCTGTTGAGACAAAAACAATTCCATAGTTTTTTATAACAATGCAGCTGCAATAGCAAAGTCATCACTTTATGAAGGACAATCTTGCTGGTCAGACATATTTACATAAATCAATCATAGTTTGAACCAATTTTCTATCAAAACAACATACTGATTTCAAATTATTTTTGGGGTCAGGCAATTTTTTCCACATGCCTGTCTGGATATCTGGCACTATTCATACAATGTCTCCATCAAGTTGACAACCACTTTAGAACTTGGAATGCATTATTTCTACAGTCCAAGTAGTGGACAATAATACTGTATCAGTTTACATCACAACAATATCTGTCAACTTAGAAATTGATAACCATTATGAGATCAAGCACTTGAAATAAAACAAGGGCTCTTTTTTAACTTGAATATGATAAATACATCTTGAAACAATGTAAGTCTAACTAAGTAAATTAAAAGACATGTAACAGATAAGTGATGGATGTAAGGCTAAAGGAAAATTGTTAAACTATTATTTTACAAATTTCATCTGGATGCTAAGTAATACTTGTGTTCTTATTGAATCAAGTTTGAGATAGAATCAAAATGAATCTCTCATTATAGGCAGCTAAGAACATTAAAACAAAATCCTGATGAATATTCAGTGAACCATTGAACTGATGTCGCAGGACAACATGTTATGTAACTGTGTAAATGGAGTCATTCACTATAAAATTAGCTACACATCAAGTGGATGCATCAGCTCAGTGAGCCCTGTCAATACTTTACTGACAATCATTAAGTTATCTAATTTTTTAAACCATTTTTTTTAATCATTTGTCTATTTCCAACAAATAAACATTCAAAAGGCAGTAAATTGAATTTTGTGCATCAACATTTTTGACAAGTTCTATAGTTTTACTGCATTGTATTTCTACAAAAGTCTTAAAACTATCCCATTGTACTCTTTTCTAGAGTAGGTGGCAGAGATATATTACTGTATTGAAACATATGAGAGTTTCAAGGTAAATTTTTTTTTTTAAATCTGTTTTATTGTAATAAATATGACCAATATAAATATTCATGGTTATTTCATATCAAAAGGTAATATGAATAATTAAAAATGAATATTATAATAAAGGTCATTTGAACCCAAATTGTATTTTGTATTACTCAGGATATTGCAAGCATTATTTCCTGTTTTAATGAGAAACATTGAGTAGAAATGTTACCTCACTACCATCCAATGAATTTTCTTCCTGTATCATAAATGTAGAAATAATCTGTTGAAGATCCATTTGTTGGCAACTTTCTTGTCTTAAAGGTATTGATTTAGCAGTTTCCTCAACTATCTGTGTAGCTTGAAGGCTACCATCAGCAACAGAACTTAAATGTCTTGCTTTAAGAGGGGAAGTTGGTCGCGGAGAAATTAAACTACCACTGCTTGTTCTTCTCCTAAGCTTGGGTTCCTGCTCATGTCCATTTAAGGCAGGCTTAGAAGGAATTGATTCATTTACTTTTGATTTAGCAGAAAGCTTGTCCACTGATGCTAGAGGTCTAATTTTGTCAGCACTACCTTTTCTTTCCATTAGTCTAGATTTGGACGCAGCATCTCTTGGTGAAGGTTGTGAAGCCCTAGAATTCTGATTTAATCTAGGTGATGGAGATGCTTGTTTTGTGCGGGGAGAATTGCTCACTCGTGGTGAATTACTCACTCTGGGTGAATTACTCACTCTAGGAGAAGCAGAACCACGTGGAGATGCTTGTACAAGTTTACGTGGAGAACTTCTAGGTGATGGCTGTACAGAGCCTGACATGACTCCCCGACTTGACTTTCTTTCAAGTGGTGGCTTACCAGTCTTGTCCTTCTCCCCTGGTCCAGCCTTTGAAACCAACCCTTCAGCAGGTAGATTTCTACTCATTGTCTTTTTATCCACAGGTTTATTACTATTACTTGCTTCAGCTTGCATTTCTGGTGCAGAATAAGATTCAGTTATTGGATGAAACTTGTTCAGATCAAGAGCAACATATTCAGTGCCACCATCTTTTCTAATTGAGAGAAAACTATCCTCAGACTCAGACTTTTTCACATGCCTTTTCACAGGTTCACCAGGAACACCTGGCAATTTCCTACCAGAAGATGTACGCTTTAATGTTCTTTCTGCAGGCACTTCTTTTACTTCATCCAAGCTCTCATTTGAAAATGTTTTCAGATTCAAACTTTGCTTTATCAAAGGTCTAGTCCTTTCTGCAGAACCTGCTCTAACAGCATATATCTTATTCCGAACAATATTCCTATCACTAGTTCTCTTTGGAATTGCTGATTTTGCTATTGTAGATTTAGTTGATGACAAAAGTCCCTTTCTTGGACTAGAACAACCCCTTTCAAACTTGTCTCCTATTTCCTCAAGATCATCATCAGAGTCTGTTAAACCTTTCAATGAAAGTTTCAGATCAGAATTAAAACAACTTGAGGAAGAACTTTGATCATAAAATGATGGATTTCCAGCAGATGATGCCCTTACTTGTTGAGATCCTTCTCTTTCCCTCCTGGCTTTTGTTAAAACAGTTTTGCCCCTTAGAATACGGAAACTTTGAGCACTTGATGGCCTAACATCATTATTAACATCACTACTACTGGCAAGCCTTTCAGCTGAATGTTTTCGAATGTTATCTATGGTATCCCTTACTGTTTTATGAGAGCGAACTAAAACATTGGCACTAGCTCCTCTTTTGAGACCAGACACAAGTTTTTCAAGTCCTGCCTGCTGTTTTTTTAAATCACTTTCTACTTGTTTTTCAACAGGTTCTAATTCATATTTTTCAAAAGCGTCACATTGATCGATTGACTCAGTGGACTTTTTGAAAATTTCTTGGTCAATCACCTGAATAGTTTTACTGCAAGCTTCTTCAACTAACTTCAAAGCCTTTTCATCGGCATCCACATTTACATCAGTTTCAGTCAGACTTGCATCATTTTGAACATTATTCAAATAAGTTTTAGCATTATTCTTATCAAACTTAATTTTCACTTTATTTAAAGCTTGATCTAGTATTCTATCTCGGTCTTCAGTAGTATCTGTTCTTGGTGATTGGTGAACATAAAATTTTACACTGGTATTTTCAGGGTCATCAGATCTATGAATAGATTCATCAGTAGTGACGCACACTTCACTATTGTCAACTGCATCACAATTTATATTCACAGGTTTCCTGAATTCAGTGTTTCTACCATCAAAATCTTCATTTTTAAGGGATTCCTGCTGTTTTTCCTCAAAGTATCCCCTGTTACGACTGACAAAACTAGAACTTCTAGCAGAGCTTCCGTCCCTTTTCAGAGGGATAGGCCTCTCGGCTTCCATCTTTGTTTGATCTTAGAATCTCCTAATAAACAAAAGCCACAGAAATATATGTCTATGAAATTGAAATTTTTACATGAATATGAAAATAAAAATATGAACTTTAATTAAAACATTGTCAACCATCAAGATAAATAATTTATCATTAAATGAATATATGATACACCATGAAATTTTTGGCTGCTTTTTTTCTAAAAAACATGTACAACTAATAAAAGTTCAGTGTTTCTGCCTTTCAAGTATTATAATAAATATTACTCAGTTTACTAACTTACTAAGTTTACCAAAGTCACACAAATAAATGTCAAAATAAAATTTGCTCACAAAATTCACAAGATTTACTAAAAAATAAATCAGATTATATTTACATTAATTTTTCACACTTCAGAGCAAAAAAGTAATAAAATTTTGAGTTGAGTATAACTTGATACATTTAAAAATCAGTTTTAATAGCTCTTTAATAGTTTGTGTACCAAATTAAATTTCAATAAATAATTGAAAAATAAATTAATTTTCTATTCAATAAGTGGAAAAAAAGAATATAAATCTAAGTACCACAAAAAAACTCAACCTGACCACCTGTATGGTAAATTAACACAAGGCAACAAACTCAATACTACATCAGTACATGTAAGTAACACAATCTGATAACTGGCTTATTCCAACACAAAGAAAATAAAAAGAACTCACAACTTATAACACACAGCCCATGTTTTTACCCAGAAATTTCAATTTTCATCATGATTTTAGGTGAAATATTTTCCGTAATATAGTATCCAAATAATGACAAGAATTCTAGAAAATATAGTAGCTTAATTAATTAGTTTATTGTCTATCAACGAGGTACATGTGCTTACTTTCCAAACATTAATTAAAGAACCACTGACCTGTCTGTTCAATAATCTTGTCTTCAACTTTGGATAATAATCTCATATCAATCAATAAAATGATGAATATTAAACTTGGTAGACAATTACAGCCAAATCATGTCACAAAGTTTGCCAAAATCATAGCGTGTTTGCTCGTTATATATCACTGATTTCCTATAGCCATTGTTAAGGAATCATATTTCATAATGCATTTATTTTCCATCAATTAAACAATGTATGCAGAATTCAGTTTTTAATAGAAACCACTGAATAAAAATGTATGACATTAATAACAAATTAATTACATGAGCTAGTATTCATTTAATAGTATAATACATCTGATAGTAATACAGGTCAGGCTGAATTCAACTTGTAGAAAAGATTTTCAATGTACTGCCTTAAAACAATTATTCAACTATATAGACTTATCTTAATTAAAGAAGATTTCAATAAGATAATATTTCAATATCAAAGCCAGTTACTTAGTTCAACAATAGAGCATTTAATTTAGCTCTATTTATTTCCTATTATAAAACCCAACCCTGAATTCAAATAAGTATACAAATAAAAACTATAATTTACAATAAGCTGCATTCTGAAATCAATTTATAGAAAAAAAACAATTTTACCATAAACAAGGTAATGACCTGATGTGTAATTGTTTTGTACACATCAAAGTACATTATGATATTATAAAGCTTGAAATAAATAAAAAAAGGCCTGGAAGTCTTAAAAGGACTGCACATTTCTCTAGAATAAAAAAATCATACTTGTGAAATTTGGAGACTTTGTGAGCATATTTTTTTCATCTTTAGATTAAAATGTACAGAACACATAAGTACATTAAGAATAATCAATTCATGAATACAAGAAAATATTTACCATGTTTTCTGTTGTATTCTTCTTAGACTAGATAAATTGTCTGTTCACAGTTTCATGTAAAAAGTCTCACCATATGATATAAGAAGCTATATACAAAATAAACAAAGAGATGTATAAATCATTAAGGAACAATTTAAGATCATTGACATACAATAAATGGTCTAAATTGATCCCCTAATGACTCCCTTAATGTTGATAATTAACCTTACAACAGTTACATGATTAACACTCTAAAGTAAACTCAGTTGAGATTGATCCTCATCATTGTACATCAGTTTGTCAACATCCAGCTGTAAGAACACAGTCATGTTGCTCCATGTAGCTCCTCATCTGATGAATTGTCTCTTTGTAATTGACACAATCAATATTTATAGATACTACATGATGTAATAGTGTATGAACTCATCCATTCCTGTTTGTTAAGCTGTATCAGACAATTGGCCACTTTCACTTTCTCATGTTGTTTCACATACAATTTATCCATTCACATATTTTGGGTGAAAATTCATAAAATGACAGTTGTACTACTTGTAGCATTGTTCCATGGTAAATGCTGCATGTTTCCATTGATTCTTATACTTCACAGAAATGTTGCATGCATTTCCATGAATCATTATTCACATGAGTAACATAACTAAAATATTCCTCATACAACTATTGTATTCTAGCCAATATCGGCCAGCAAGAATCATTTGTTGATTCAATACCGTGGATTTGTATGATTGGTCTACTTTTTTCCAACATTTTTTTTTCTCAATTTATACCAGTATTATGAATTGCCATATCTGTTGGTACATATACAATCAAGTATTTTGAAATCTTCCTATCCTTTCCATTATATATCAAGTATGCCTTACACATAATTGTCCGCTAATAGCCTTAAGAACCTTAAAATTCATTATGACCTTCTATTTCTCAAAAGCTGTAAAAAAATGCAATTGAATAAACATAAATCCATTCAGATATTCACACATATAACTAAATAAATAAAAATGTAGTTTATGGAAACAAGATGTAAAAAAGAAAAATAGGTTTTGCTTTATTAACTGAAAATAATCCTGTTTGATTCATAATATAACAAAATGGGTGGTAGAGTTGACTCAACAAGTTGCATACATTAAAAGATAACATATGACAGATCACACATCTGACTATCATGTACAACCTCATGATAATCAAAGTTACCAGAAGATTTTAATCCAGTAGTTAAATTGTAATGACAAAATAGCATAAAAGACAATACTAAAAGTACAAAAGGCTGACGTCTTATGATACAACAGCTCACAGGCAATCCACAAATATTAACATATAATTATTCTACAGAACATGTCCTACAAGTCTACCAGAGATCTAACTCTATACACCAATGTTGCCATAAGTCTACCAGAGATCTAATTATATACATCAATGTTGCCATAAATAACCAGAGATCTAACTCTATGCACCAATGTTGCCATAAGTCTTCCAGTGATCTAATTACATACACTGGTGTTGCCACAAGTCTGCCAGAGATCTAACTCTAGACACCAATGTAGCCATGATAAGTAACCAGAGATATAACTCTATACCCCAATATTGCAATGATAAGTAACCAGAGATTGAACTCTATACACTGATGTTGTCATAAGTAACCAGAGATTGACCTCTATACACTGATGTTGCCATAAGTCTACAAAAGATTTAACTCTATACACTGATGTTGCCATAAGTAACCAGATATTGAACTCTATACACTGATGTCGCCATAAGTAACCAGAGATTTAATTCTGTACACTGATGTAGCCATAAGTCTACCAGAGATCTAACTCTATACATCAATGTTGCCATAAGTAACCAGAGATCTAACTCTATACCCCAATTTTGCAATAAGTCTACCAGAGATTTAATAATATACACTGATGTTGCCATAAGTCTACCAGAGGACATATTCTATAAACTCAGACGTTGCCATAAGTCTACCAGAGGACATATTCTATAAACTCAGACGTTGCCATAAGTCTACCAGAGGACATATTCTATAAACTCAGATGTTGCCATAAGTCTACCAGAGGACATATTCTATAAACTCAGACGTTGCCATAAGTCTACCAGAGGACATATTCTATAAACTCAGATGTTGCCATAAGTGTACCAGAGGACATATTCTATAAACTCAGACGTTGCCATAAGTCTACCAGAGGACATATTCTATAAACTCAGATGTTGCTATAAATCTACCAGAGGACATATTCTATAAACTCAGACTTTGCCATTAGTCTACCAGAAGACATAATCTATAAACTCAGATGTTGCCATAAGTCTACCAGAGGACATATTCTATAAACTCAGATGTTGCTATAGATCATTTCAATATTATTTCTGTGCTTATCAACATCACAACTATCACTCTCAATACTATCAGCTATGATATTATCAGTTTAACTTGGCAAATAGGCCATCATTCTCTACAGAGTATACATAAAGTACAGTCAATCATCAAACATAATAGAAAGATAAAATTACCAGCCAGTTCCAAAAATCATACCATACAATATACATTTCAATCTTTCATCTATAGAGAACATATATATATATATATAAGATTATTTCTGTTATATGATAATTCAGGAAAAACTGCTACTCAGTAGCACCTGCTTCATTGATAAGGTTTCAAGCAACTTCATCAGAAATCAACATCTTACTTCCCACGTCTATGTTATAGTGTAAAATGATCATTCAGCAGGAGATTTAGGTTTTATTTATTCTTCAAAAATCTTCATTTCTCCAAAATGTCCAAAAAGATCAAACTCTTTCAAACAATACTCAGTTCATATCACAACTCTACCTTAGTTAATAATTAACACAATTAAGGTAAAAAAAGTTTTGTATGAAGCATCCACAGAGAATTATGTCCTTTTACTCACATGATGAAATCTAACTAAAATATCAAGGACGTCCTACACTTCCAATAATATGCACTATACACTTGTAAGGTGAACAATCTGTTGATAGCTCATGACAGTATTGAACAACCAGTTAATTTGATAGAAGCCACATTGTTATCTTTCAGATTGAGTTCACTACAATTTCCAATATCTTTCATGTAAATTTTCACTACAAATGATTAACAAAAAATATCAAATTTCTTGAAAAGCATAAACATGCTAAGAACCACATGTTAAAAAAATAGATAAAAAAAACTTAATAACACATCAAAATCATTCATACAATTCATGGAAACATAAACTTGTTTTAAAATCTGATCAAATTCAAAGTCTGTAACACACTGTAGTGTTAAACAGCTTTTGTCTAGGCAGGTAAGTAAAGAAAGTTGTATTATATATACTTCACATTTAACCTTCAAAGATAAAATACACATAATTCATTTCTGTCTGAAACATGCAATAAATACAAGAAAATAAATTAAACACACCAAGGAGTTCATTGTTATCAGCATAATTATATACCATGAACAATTTATTATCTAATTATAATTTTAAACCAAAAATTGCAATGACTTCTATTTAACTGCATGAATTTGTCAGTAAATATCTTTCAATTAGAGGTACATAATGACATTGAGAACAAGTTCTATGTTAAGAAATCAGTTTGCTCTCTATAAACTACACATTATAATGTTTCAAATACTGAATCATTAATGTTCCTCATTACTTAATTCACATTAGAATCACATGAATCATCTTATACAATACAATACACAACCATATAATCCAAACATATGTAAGTTATATGTGCTGGTACAATCTTATCCAAATTTCATGTACCCAGGTCACTAACAATGTTACAATAACAACTAGTTTAAATTTAAAACTGTTACTTTACTTTCCAACTTATTTTTGGTAAAAAAAAATTGAGACATTTCAAGCAGTAAATTGTCACTGAAAACATGCATTCAACCAATCAAAAGATAACTAAAACTACCTTCACACATAAGGAAAATCTAACAAAAAACTTTTAAGTGTCTATGGTTGAGATGATAAGAGGACATACTGCAGTATTTTCACTGTATTATCAGCAATGTTTGATAGCAATCCTTTGGTTTAAAACTTTATCAGGTAAACAATCAATTTTTTCATGAACATTGGATGATTTTAAATTGTCTCTGAAGGACACAAAAGATGAGATTTATAGTTTATTCAAAGTATATTTATCTACAGTTTGTTCACAGTGAATCAGGGTGGTCTAGTGGTAACACGCTGGACTACCAATCCAAAGGTCATGAGTTAATTCAAATCTCAGCTCCGCCTACCGATAAATCAGGAACGCTTTTTCGGTGTCCCCATCCCACCTACAGAGCCCAATACTGTGATTTAGAAAATCACAGGAAAACGGTTGAGCAATGATTTGGTGCTGCCGGTGCATTACACCAAGCATGATAAAGAATCAGGAGAAACTATTTGAAATAAGAGTAAGAGTATAAATGCCTGGTTCTCCTGTATCTTCTCTCCCCTCTTTCTGGGGCAGCTCTGAAACTACCATAGTTGTCAAATGGGCCGTTACAGAACGTTGTATCTACAGTTTGTTCAAAGCATGTTTTATCTACAGTTTGTTCTGAATATTTTCTATCCACTGATTGTTAAATATGTTCAATTTACATTTTGTTTGAAGTATGTTGTCAGCAGTTTTTTCCAAATCAATTTGCATTGAGTCGATCATGAACGGACAACTTTTCCATCAATTGCTGAGGAAACAACACCACATGGAAATAAAATAATTTAAAGGGCAAGAGTTAAATTGTAATGACTACAGATTTAGCTTAACATTGGATTTTTTTTTAAAGAAGGAACTACTTGTGGTAATATCCCAGCTGTTGTAATAAATCTAATATATCTAAACAAAACTTAAATGCTAGCACAATGCAAAAGGATTTTTGGAATTTCAAACATAATTTTTGCTTTGGTAAATACATTCAGTTTCTGAGTGTCCTGAATATTCTCCAAGAGCACCATTCTATCAGGAACCCCATTTTAGATGACTTACTAATAGAAAACCTTGACCACAGAAACTACAAGCTCCTTAAAACCTTGCACATGTCAAGTTTACCAAGAATAGATCAGAACTCAAGTTATCCAGCACAAACCAACAGACCAACATTGACAGTCACATGCCATCCATTCACCTGATCCAGGACGCACTTAAGTCTATTTACTAGGCTTTTCAACTTTATTGCTTCCATAATTATATGGAGAGCAAAATTCCAGCGTAAGGTAAGCAGTATGCAACACAATAATTGTCAGTAATATTGATCAATACTTTATCTGATGAGCTAATGAAATCATTAAAACTGCAAGAGTCAGCATATTTATAAAACCAAATGCATATCTTGAAAAACTAAGTCATTCTTTATATGACAAAGGTTATAATTTCTGAATGAGTTTTGAATAAAATACACAAGACTCTATGCAATCCAATACCATGTAAATTTACATCTCAAATTACCGTTAAACAATAACAATGGTGATAAGACCATGGCTGTCAATCAGAATAAAACATTTGATAATTTATATGTAACATTAATACAGTTTTACAACAGCAAATAGTTAAAAATTAAGGTAAAAATGTTAAGAATTAAATAATATCTGTTAGTAAGTCAGTAAACATGTATAGGATCTCACATAGTACCTGGTCCTCTCAGAACAAAATAAACTCATATAAAGTCAGCATCCAAAATTTACAGCCATCCCTGTTGAGTATTTGTTCATGAACTGTAGATGTTCATGCACAGTTCATGAGGTTTCATGAATTGTACATCAAAGTTCATCAAGGGTTCATCATAACATTTCATACATAGTTCAAGTACCTATGTTTCAATAAACTGTTTAATTTTTTTTATCAACTGAAGTCCATGAACAATTTAGTTCATGAACTATTCATCAACTGAAGTTCAAATTTAACAAATCGGGAGGTAATGAAAAACACATTTTTGATAAAGACTGCCTATTCATCAATAAAATAAAACATGAATTTATTTCTTAAGCAAATTTATAATGAACATTTGTTGTACAAATGTAAAATTAATTTTGCTTGTTTGTTAATAATTAAGGTTTTTGAAGTCTAACACAAAGTGTTCAGGATTGTTTTTTAAATATTGGCATTCTTTTGTATATTCATTAAGACATTTACATGTGAATTTTTAAAAACTTTTACCGTCAGTTAAGAGAGTAACAACCATTTTTGTTCCTCTACCCCTAACGTAAAAAAGTACCTCAAAATCAAATCAAGCCACCTTTATGAAAATTGGCCTTTCTTTCGAACAGATGATACAATAAATGCAAAATGTGTATAAGTCTAAGGATAACCAATATTTAGTCAATCCAAATTGTTTATATGATGTTTGGAACTACTATGTTGCAGAAAAAGTGAAAAATGTAACCCAGCCCCTGTAAGATTTAGTCAAGATTTTTGCCTTTTACCAAAAAGTAACAAATTCATAAATATCATTAAAATAAAAACTAAAGAAGGGCAACAGCTGAAATTTTCTCAAAATTAACTTCTATGTGTGTATAATGTTTACACCAAATTTTAAAAAGTTTCACTGTCAGGTTTTGAAAAAATGTGTGTCAGAAATCCATAGTTACTTGATTTTCGTTAATTAACCATGTATAAATTCCAATAAACTTAACAAAATATTTCGGAATAAATATTTTCTTTCAGATTAATGTATAAATTCATGTTTTAAATACGAAACATTTTCTAAAAACTAAAAAAAAAGAGAAAAAAGTATGATCCTAGTGGGGTTTGAACCCATGACCCTCAGAAACATGTCAGTATATCAGTAAAATTCTTGAAATTGAGTACTCTTCAAAATGGAGGTTTCGCATTAGAGATCGAAATCCTTAAGTATACATTTGGTTGTAAAGAAATTTGTATACATACTTGCTTTTGTGTCATTTTAGAAACAGGAAATTTACGAAGTTCTGAAGTAATCTTGATGGAATACCACTGGTATTAAAGTGGAATTCCACTGTAATTTAGGCGGGTAAATCCTACTGGTATTTTGACAGACTATATATTTGATATTTAGAAGGAATTCCATAGATGTTTTTCTTCCTAGACTAATTAATGAATGGCGTCCTGAATAACACAGAACAAAGTTCATGAACCAACTGACCAATTTGTGGTTCTCATAGTTCATGAATAAGCTCACAAACATTTCATGAACTGTTTATTAAATTCTCGATTTGGAATGGGATCCTACCATTGTAAGAAATGACAAAACATATTTCTTTATCTTTTTCAAACATCTTTTACACCTCAAGAACTATAAGTTTTGTTTTAACTTCAATACTTTTTTTCAAATCAATGAAAAGATTGTAATACATTATGTTATCTAAATATCGAATAATGCTTATAATCATGACAATCTTAACACAGAATCTTTACATGTAAACATGAAAAATAGCTACAAAAAGTATCAATTCAAAGGACAAGTTTACTAAATTAAAACCTGATCAATTATATAAACAGAACACACATAATTAACATATAAAATAATCTAACAGTCGAAAATCACATGACTGGAAAATAACTCAGTTCAGTTCCTATATTAAGTAATTTCTAGAATTTGATGAGCTGAATTTTGATGTGGACCAAAGTACTACATTTATCTATATCCGCCATGCTAGGCATCTGTTAAACTTGTTCCAGTTCCATGTTGCAAGTCTGTGTAAGTTCAGTTTCCATGAGTACTTTCAGTACTTTGATCTATTTGTTAGATTATTTCTTACCTTTGTTCAATATCAATTCAATTCATAAAACAATAAATACTGGTAATTGCCTAGCCCAAAGTGAAGGTCAAAGACTTCTTTTCAACTTTTAATAATCACACAATATCTCAACTTATTTTTTAATTATACGAGCTAAATAATGGTCACTGGAAGTTCTGAATAAGCCATGCATTAGGAACAGCAGTTAATTACATTCATTATCAAGGGATGCAATTTATAGAGCAAAATTTTATAGAAAGATTTAAGTTATCTCCCCTACATAGAGAGTTGTGTAGGCTTATACTGCATCTTTAGGTTAAATTTTGTATTCATCTCTCAGTGTCTACCCTTATATTTTGGGGTCACAGTGTCCCCTTACTGACATTTCTTTATCCTTTCAAAAATAAGCACTGACTAATACAGAAAGTACATTATTATGTACAATATAGAATATTGGCATTACAAATTACTATAATTAACTAAATCATAGAATACATTTAAATATTCATGATACAGAAAGAACAGAGCGATGTTGGGAATAAAGATACTAAATAATTGAATACACTCAAGCTACTGACAGCCGACTTGCACTGCATGGATCAAATTCATTAGGACTGTTTGTTGTTTGTAGCGATTTGTAATGATCATACAACTACATGTATACATATACAAACTAATGATTTATACATCATTGACCAAAATTCAAATAAAACGATGAGATGACATTATGAATTTGTGATAGCATATGTTTGAACATTTTGATTATGAAAAACAGGATATTGTGGTGTACATATTATTACCTACCACATATTCATTGACTAACACTATATATGAACTTAATAATGCACATATAACTACAGTTTAAAAGGTTGCAAACAAATTAAAACATTTGTTAATTACCAAAAGTTTGTTATCTTCACATGCATGTCAGTTTTAGAAACAGCATAATATTGAGCAAATTTTTGTAACGATTTGTATAAATGTTTATTTTTTCCAAGACAGGTATTACATATTGTAAACAACAGCTAAAGTAACTATTGAGAAGAGGACCTTAATATTGGTTCTAGCATAAGAGTTTATGCAGTTATACTTACACTCAGTCAAACTAAATAGAACAACTAAAAGACAAAAACATTGCCCCAGTGAAATAGTTACTCATACTTCATGAACTATTCATGTTTTCATGAATTTCTTTCAAATGAATTAAGTCAGCAATCGGTCAATCGCTAATGTCATCTACATGTTGTAACTATACCAACTCTAAATAAAAATTTGTATTTATTCAAAAAAATAGTAGTACTATAAACAGCCATGTTTTCCCCAAACAAAAAATCTGATTTGCATATGTACAGACTCTGTTATATATCAAGTTCATGTTGACTACATTTAGTTTATTTAAAGATTGTAGAAACCACAGTTAAAGTCTTTCACAAAAAATATCATAGGAATATTATCAGGTAAGACTTTGTACACTCAAAGATAAGAACTTGAACAAACTGATTAATGATAGCAAGATTTATAATTCTGAAGCTCTAATACCTCATGTGTGGAGTTAAATATGCAAACTTCATCACAAATTTGAAATAGACCCAGTGACCAAGCATGTACATTGTACAAGAATTCAATTTTATGAGTCCTACACAAACAGCAATTGTTCAACCTTTAAGAGCTTGTCTAGAAAGTAGACAAATCCAAAATGCAAATTTCTGTGACGCAAGATCTTACATTTTTGTTATACAATGACAATTAAAGCTTGTATAGTGATAAACATACTTTGAAGAAAAACTTGATGAAAGAAAGGTGGGAAAAAATTGTAAACATAAAGAAAAAAGTAGAAAAGTTCCTGCAATTGGTCATTTCAACCAGACATATCTATCATGTCACATGCATTGTGCATGTTTCACACATTTTCAGTCTGAACTATGCTCACATGCTTAAGTTTCTATCACATGCCACAATTTAAAAAATCTGCACAAAAATGGTATTTTTCAAGATTTTTTTCCAGTTTTTGATTCATAAATGATTTACATAGACTTTGGAATATTGTTGCCCTTGTAACTAGATTCTAGGAATCTCCCTGAAAAGTCTTTAAATACCAAACTAATAAATGTGTGGAATATCTACCAGAGCTTTGCCCAAGACACACCAGGGGCACAATAGGCCGAGCTTTTAAAAGTCACAAACCTGAAACTTTCTGATCCTTTGATTTAATTAAAATCTAAATACAAGACACAATCACCTAAATATAGCTTAGGATATACTATACCGTAGTCTGATACAAACTAAGTGATAATTGAACGATACCCCACCTTAATAGTGATAAAAATGTATCATCAGCTTCATCAAGTTCCAATAAAAAGTAAGTAAGTATTGAGCAGTCAGAGATTGTAAATGTGCCCAATATAGGTTTTACATTATTAGAATGTTACCATCTATCTAAACATAGAATCACATATCTATCATAGAACCATCTATCTAAACATAGAATCACATACCTATCAATGGAATGAAATCACAGAAAATATGACATAGGTGATAAGATACATGTACTAGACTAAACAATTTAACAGTTCTAATGTAGTGTAACATTAATTCAAGTTATAATTATACACTTACCCTTCGCAGTCTTTTAACATGGTTCAAGTTAGAATTTGAAGATTTCAATCGAGGACTGGATCGTCTAGTAATCAAAGTACTCATTTTAATCTATATGAAAGTCATAATATTAATCTAACATTTAACAACACTACTGATAATCCTAGATGGAGACTGAATTGACCTAAATAAATCCTTTCACAATATTAGTCAACCTCCTGCACGAATATATCTTCATCCACCATATACATATACCACAACAATGATCTATCTAAATCAATTACTTTACCATTGGACACAACCAATACTTCACACATATACACTACCAAACACTATTTTTATTTGATATCCTAAGTAAACAAAACAGTAATTCAATTTAAAACTTGTACAGTAAAACAAGAAATTTATAATCCGCCATGACAGGTAGATCACAGTAGCTAGTTAAAACATTTCATATAAAATATTCACTTTCACACAATTTTTAAGACACACTGTCAAGTCCACAGTATATACAATGAAAAAATACTTTGATGACCTACAAAATACTTAATTTATAATGAAATTTTGAAAATTATTTCCATGAAAAAAGCGTCAATATACCCATATATGTATGATGTTGGGTACTGAGTACACTTAACTATACACACACTCATCGTTAAAACTTTTCAGTATTAAGTAGCAAACTACAATAACATTCAACAATCCTGTAAGATCAGTGATCCATGAGACTGTCATAATCTCCAAACATTTTCACCATATGTTAACCATCATCTTAAATACTGAATCCGTATGATACATGCTACCCCAGTATCATTATACTTAATTCATCATCCATGAAAATATTTAGTATCTAATTATTCGGCCACACAATCTTCGAGCTGGACAGTGTAAATTTCTTTTCAATTGACAGTTGGGTTAAGCTTGTATTTTCTCTCCCCCAGAGCTTTAGTAGTCTTAAATGATTTACGAGACACTAGTGTGCTCGACAAAAATTATGCCTCAGGCACAAAACACTTGTTTCGTATTTTTTTTTTAATTTACAATAAATTCCCCATGCGTCAGAACAATGCAACTAGTTCTTTAATATTGAATGTATATGTCCATTTTATAAAAAGTTATATAAACTACAAAATTGGTTATGATTATGTGTATAAATACAACCTTCACTATAAATAAGTCAAAGATTCATGATAGCCTAAATGCTTGTATTTTTACAAGGTCTTTGAGATCCATATTTGATTAAAGTCTAGTGGACAATAGGGTTTATTCAAATGTAATATCATAAAATGAGAGAAGTAGGAAAAATCGATTAGAAAGTACACATAATGAACCAGCCAACACTTTATGGTTTTTACCACATTTTACACATAATGAACCAGCCAATATGTTATGGTTATACCACTTTGTACACATAATGAACCAGTCAGCACTTCATGGTTTTACCACATTTTACACATAATGAACCAGCCAGCACTTTATGGTTTTACCACTTTGTACACATAATAAGCCAGCCAACATTTTATGGTTTAACCACATTTTGCACATGGCACCAATGAGCCATTAGTTTTTAAGAAACTTTTCAATCCAAATTAAACATTGATAATTAAAAAACTTCTACAATCTAAAATATCAACACAGGATTTGATATGAATAAATTGAAATATACAGTACAGTAAGCAAGTTGACCTAATTAGGCCACTCTGGGGCGAGTAATAAAACAGATATGTTAAGCCATATAAAAGGAAAATTTTTACTCAAATCATAATCTTTACAGATGTAATATCAAATTTCTAGGCTCTATAGGACATGGCAGGTCATATTTCATTGTAATCTTGGTGGAAACATATTACCATTTATTAAATCTTATTCTGGCATAAAATATGTAAGTGAAAATTGCTCCTCAACCTTGTATGAATAACTCCATAATAGTTCTCAATGCTTTTAATAATAAGATCATCACAACATGACAAGATAATACAAGATTTGTGGACTGCATAGGTACATACAAAACAGCAAGTAATGCAAATCTATACAGCAGTTTGATTCCACTAACTGTAACATAATCCAAGCGTTGAAGAGACACAATTTTCATAATAAAGAAAACTAGAAAAAAGAAAAGATCAACGCTTGATGAGTATCAGGTCAAATTTCATATTTATATTATTTCATTAAATCAGCTTTATGTATGTTTTCACACTTATCTAATTTGATATATCACACACTGTTTAAAATGGTACATCTTATATAGTGAAATAAATTTAAACTTAATGTGACAAAATATTTTGTTTTCTTAAAGAAAGTATGAAATAACTGCAAAGCCTATAAATGCAGAAATTTCCCATTCAATATACATGTATTAGTTGAGTAATCTACCAGAGCTTACTACAGACATACTTATTATTAACAGCCATAACAGTATTCATAATTTACAAAGGATTTGTTTAGTTAAATCAATTTAAGGGAAAGAACTGCAGTCAATTTATTTCAATATAGTAAGTGCAATAGAGTTATCCAACCTGAAAAATTTCTAAGGCAGACTGAAATTGTTCTTAATAACAAATAGTCTATGAAATGCACAAGAATCATTTTAATACTCAGGTGTTAATTTATAGAAGCAATCAACAGCAAGCAGACAATGAAATGACAACATGATTTCCCCTCAGGTCCAATATTAATTTGTGTATAATTTGTAAGAATGTGACAAGCAACTTCATCTGATCACTCCTTCACTTTGTTACACAATGGTCCAGACACTGACCATAACATATTAATTACATTGACCTGTCATAAATCTGATTCTTACATTATAGACAGAGTGAACAATATAACAACCAGTTATATAAAACCATAGCAGAGGAAAGTCTCAACATCAAATTTAAATTCATAAGGCTGAAAACAAAAATAAGTTTGTTTGAAGTGCTTAAACCCAGAATTTTAGCACTGGGTAGGTAGAAAGGGATTTTATTTTTACTACATACTAACAGTAAACAAATGCCCCCAAGAATTTATAAGAGTTTGTTAAAGTACTCCAAACATTTTATTTTATTTTCAACCTAACTGTAGTTCTACAAAACATAATTAATATTAAAGTAAGATTTGAATGTCATGGCAATTAAGATTCTCAAAAATACAAAATGTTTCATACAATTTGTGTTAATTAATAAAAATCTAGCACTTAACAGCATACATAAATAAGATTTGCACTTACTGTATACAAATATGTATACCAAAATGCCATACTAGCCTCCAATGTATATTCCTTCCACACCAGTGAACATTAGTGCAACCACGAACACATGTTTCAATTAAAACAAACTCTTTAAAGAAATGAAAGCTATCTCAATCATTAAGGTTTTATTTCTTCGTTTCTGGTGGATTGATTTACAAATTTATAAATGTTGTTTTTGTTGTTGTTGTTCTTTTTTCATGCTGTTGTGACTTGGATTACCAGTAACAAGAGGGCCACATTGGCCCTTTATCGCTCACCTGAGAACAAAGGCCAATAATCAATGACCAGGTAATATAGTTTCCATCTCGTAAAACTCATTCTTATGTAGATTTTGAGATCAAAA
The DNA here is from genome assembly GCA_964023205.1 of Lutraria lutraria. NCBI lineage: Eukaryota > Metazoa > Mollusca > Bivalvia > Venerida > Mactridae > Lutraria > Lutraria lutraria. The sequence goes on from OZ026837.1 coordinate 41,945,473, forward strand.
CCAACAATGAAGGTATAATACTGTTAAACAAGCTAAAACGTAGCAAATTTTCTAATCCAAGGGTCCATAACTCTTGAAGTTGTGGTCCGATTCTACCCATAACTTAACTTATCCAAAACTATAAGGTCATACACATTCTTTGTAAATATGATTAGGACCAGTGAATAAATGAAGGCGTTAGAGTGTAAACAAGCTAAAATATAGCAAATTTGCTAAGTCAAGGGCCCATAACTCTTGAAGATGTGGTCCGATTCCGCCCATAAACAAACTTATTTGAGATCTTTTGGTTATACTGATTTACTGAAAATATTATTAGGATCGGTGCATAAATGAAGGTGCTAGTGTGTAAACAAGCTAAAATATAGCATATTTTCAAAGTCAAGGGCCCATAACTCTTGAAGTTCTGGTCCGATTCCGTCCATAATTGAACTTGTTCAAGATCTTTTGGTTATACACATTTACTGAAAATAAATGAAGGCGCTAGAGTGTAAACAAGCTAAATATAGCAAATTTTGTAATTCAAGGGCCCATAACTCTAGAAGTTTTTTACCCATAATCGAACTTAGCCAAGACATTGTGGCCATATACATTGTGAGCAAGTTTAATCAAGATTCGTAAAGAGCTGCAGTTGCTAGAGTGTAAACAAACTAATTGTGGACGGACGACGGATGCCGGACATTCACAGATCCTAAAAGCTCACCTGATGAATCAGGTGACCTAAAAATTTAAAGCTGAGGAAAAATAAATGCCTATGTTTGAAAGTTATTTGTAAAATCTTAATTTAAAACTAGGGTACTAAAACGCTCTTTTAATGAGGTGTTTGTGAAACACTAATGCCCCCCTAAAGGGCAAATGGATAGTAGACCTTTGACCTATTGATAGACCTTATCAACAGGGGTCATCTATCTATGTGACCAACCTTCAAACCAAGTGAAGACCTAAGAGCCAAAACAGTCGAATTGGCCGGACAAAGGTTTGATTACCAACGAACAGAAAGACAGACATGAACTATCCAATATTCCCCCACTTCTTCGAAAGGGGGGGGGGGGGGGGGGGGGGCATAATACAAAAATATGACAAAAATTTAAATTTATACAATTCATGTCAATTCAAGACTTCTCAAAAATACCCATAAATAGCAATACTGAGGAAAAATCAACTACCTAAGGTTTTAAAGTTATTTCATTATATCTTTAGTTAAATAAGGTTACTAAAACACCATTTCAACAAGGTTAAAGGTCTTCTGTGAGATACAACCACTTTTGAATGCCATACTAGGCCAGCTAGTATACTTAGAGAGAAATGATAGTAATTAGGACATTGAAATCAAGCAGGAGGGTCCTAGCAAGGAACAGTCAAAACTGTCTAAGCGGCCACCTTAAAATAAAGGCCACCCAATGAAAAATGGTCATTTTTTACAAAACTGTCATTGATAAATCATAACAGAATGACCAGTGGCAGTGGCCAAGATTGAGAGCTATGATCTGTGGCTCATAGAAAAGCCAAACACTGCAGAACCTCTGTATAAGAGTCATAAAAACGCAGATAGAACTCAGAGAGTGTTTAAAGTTATGTAGGGTAGCCCTTTGCCTATCAATAGGGGTAGGGGTCATCTATCTACATGTGAGGATCAAACTTAGAGAGAAATGATAGTAAATAGGACTTTGAAATCAAGCAGGAGGGTTCTAGCAAGGAACAGTCAAAACTGTCTAAGCGGCCACCTCAAAATAAAGGCCACCCAATGAAAAATGGTCATTTTTTACAAAACTGTCATTGATAATTCATAACAGAATGACCAGTGGCATTGGCCAAGATTGAGAGGTATGATTTGTGGCTCATACAAAAGCCAAACACTGCAGAACCTCTGTATAACAGTCATTACAATGCAGATAGATCTCACAGAGTGTTTAAAGTTATGTAGGGTAGCCCTTTGCTTATCAATAGGGGTCATTTATCTACATGTGAGGATCAACCTCCAAACCAAGTCTAAAGACCAAAGGCCAAATCGCTCTCTTAGTAATTGACCGGACAAGCTTTGAAAACCAACAAACTGAAAGACCGAAATGAGCCAACCAATTTAACCAAAGTTTGTCGAAATTGTGGGGGAGAGCGGGCATAACTAGAACATTATAAAAGAACCCTACAATTACAAAAATATGACAAAAATATAAATCAGGTCAATTCAAGACATTTTATCTAACAGAAATAACTGTTGGTATAAGAATAAAATTTTGTTAAAGTACTCTTAAATTTAAAGCTGAGGAAAAATAAATGCCTATGTTTGAAAGTTATTTGTAAAATCTTAAGTTAAAACTAGGGTACTAAAACGCTCTTTTAATGAGGTGTTTGTGAAACACCGATGCCCCCTAAAGGGCAAATTGATAGTTGACCTTTAACCTATTGATAGACCTTACCAAGAGGGGTCATCTATCTATGTGACCAACCTTCAAACCAAGTTAAGACCTAAGGGCCAAAACAGTCGAATTGGCCAGACAAGGTTTGATTACCAACGAACAGAGAAAGACAGACATGAACTATCCAATATCCCCCCATTTCTTCGAAAGGGGGGGGGGGGGGGGGCATAATACAAAAATATAACAAAAAATTAAATTTATACAATTCATGTCAATTCAAGACTTCTTGAAAATACTCATAAATAGTAATACTGAGGAAAAATCAACTATGTGAGGTTTTAAAGTTATTTCATTACATATTTAAATAAATAAGGTAACTAAAACAGCATTTCAACAAGATTAAAGGTCTTCAGTAAGATACAACCACTTTTGAATGTCATACTAGGCCAGCTAGTATACTTAGAGAGAAATGATAGTAAATAGGACATTGAAATCAAGCAGGCGGATTCTAGCAAGGAACAGTCAAAACTGTGTAAGCAGCCACCTCCGAATAAAGGTCACCCTGTGAAAAAAGGTCATTTTTTACAAAACTGTCATTGATAATTCATAACAGAATGACCAGTGGCATTGGCCAAGATTGAGAGGTATGATCTGTGGCTCATACAAAAGCCTAACACTGCAGAACCTCTGTATAAGAGTCATTACAATGCAGATAGATCTCACAGAGTGTGTAAAGTTATGTAGGGTAGCCCTTTGCCTATCAATAGGGGTAGGGGTCATCTATCTACATGTGAGGATCAAACTTAGAGAGAAATGATAGTAAATAGGACATTGAAATCAAGCAGGAGGGTTCTAGCAAGGAACAGTCAAAACTGTCCAAGCGGCCACCTCAAAATAAAGGCCACCCAATGAAAAATGGTCATTTTTTACAAAACTGTCATTGATAATTCATAACAGAATGACCAGTGGCATTGGCCAAGATTCAGAGCTATGATCTGTGGCTCATACAAAAACCTAACACTGCAGAACCTCTGTATAAGAGTCATTACAATGCAGATAGATCTCACAGAGTGTGTAAAGTTATGTAGGGTAGCCCTTTGCTTATCAATAGGGGTAGGGGTCATCTATCTACATGTGAGGATCAACCTTCAAGAGAAATGATAGTAAATAGGACACTGAAATCAAGCAGGAGGGTTCTAGCAAGGAAAAGTCAAAACTGTCTAAGCAGCCACCTCAAAATAAAGGCCACCCAATGAAAAATGGTCATTTTTTACAAAACTGTCATTGATAATTCATAACAGAATGACCAGTGGCAGTGGCCAAGATTGAGAGGTATGATTTGTGGCTCATACAAAAGCCAAACACTGCAGAACCTCTGTATAAGATTCATAAAAACGCAGATAGAACTCATAGAGTGTGTAAAGTTATGTAGGGTAGCCCTTTGCTTATCAATAGGGGTCATCTATCTGCATATGAGGATCAACATCCAAACAAAGTCTAAAGATCAAAGGCCAAATCGCTCTCTTGGTAATTGACCGGACAAGCTTTGAAAACCAACAAACTGAAAGACCGAAATGAGCCAACCTATTTAACCAAAGTTTGACGAAATGGTGGGGGAGAGCAGGCGTAACTAGAACATTATGAAAGAACCCTACAATTACAAAAATATGACAAAAATAGAAATCAGGTCAATTCAAGACATTTTATCTAACAGAAATAACTGTTGGTATAAGAATAAAGTTTTGTTAAAGTACTCTTAAATTTAAAGCTGAGGAAAAATAAATGCCTATGTATGAAAGTTATTTGTAAAATCTTAAGTTAAAACTAGGGTACTAAAACGCTCTTTTAATGAGGTGTTTGTGAAACACCAATGCCCCCCTAAAGGGCAAATGGATAGTAGACCTTTGACCTATTGATAGACCTTATCAACAGGGGTCATCTATCTATGTGACCAACCTTCAAACCAAGTGAAGACCTAAGGGCCAAAACAGTCGAATTGGCCGGACAAGGTTTGATTACCAACGAACAGAAAGACAATCATGAACTATCCAATATTCCAATATCCCCCCATTTCTTCAAAAGGGGGGGGGGGGGCGGGGGGGGGGTAAAACAAAAATATGACAAAAATTTAAATTTATACAAATCATGTCAATTCAAGAATACTCAAAAATACCCATAAATAGCAATACTGAGGAAAAATCAACTACCTAAGGTTTTAAAGTTATTTCATTATATCTTTAGTTAAATAAGGTTACTAAAACACCATTTCAACAAGGTTAAAGGTCTTCAGTGAGATACAACCACTTTTGAATGTCATACTAGGCCAGCTAGTATACTTAGAGAGAAATGATAGTAAATAGGACATTGAAATCAAGCAGGCGGATTCTAGCAAGGAACAGTCAAAACTGTGCAAGTGGCCACCTCAAAATAAAGGCCACCCAATGAAAAATGGTCATTTTTTACAAAACTGTCATTGATAATTCATAACAGAATGACCAGTGGCAGTGGCCAAGATTGAGAGCTATGATCTGTGGCTCATAGAAAAGCCAAACACTGCAGAACCTCTGTATAAGAGTCATAAAAACGCAGATAGAACTCATAGAGTGTGTAAAGTTATGTAGGGTAGCCCTTTGCTTATCAATAGGGGTCATCTATCTGCATATGAGGATCAACATCCAAACAAAGTCTGAAGATCAAAGGACAAATCGCTCTCTTGGTAATTGACCGGACAAGCTTTGAAAACTAACAAACTGAAAGACCGAAATGAGCCAACCAATTTAACCAAAGTTTGTCGAAATGGTGGGGGAGAGCGGGCATAACTAGAACATAACCAAAGAACCCTACAATCACAAAAATATGACAAAAATATAAATCATGTCAATTCAAGGCATTTTACCTATTAGAAATAACTGCTGGGATAGGAATAAAGTTTTGTAAAAATACTCTTAAAAATTGAAAGCTGGGGAAAAATAAATGCCTATGTTTGAAAGTTATTTGATATATCTTAAGTTAAAACTAAGGTACTAAAACGCTCTTATAATGAGGTGTTTGTGAAACACCGATGCCCCCTTAAGGGCAAATGGATAGTTGACCTTTGACCTACTGATAGACCTTACCAACAGGGGTCATCTATCTATGTGACCAACCTTCAAACCAAGTGAAGACCTAAGGGCCAAAACAGTCGAATTGGCCGGACAAGGTTTGATTACCAACAAACAGAAAGACAGACATGAACTATCCAATATTCCCCCACTTCTTCGAAAGGGGTGGGCGGCATAGTAAAAAAAAATATGACAAAAATTTAAATTTAAACAAATCATGTCAATTCAATACTTCTCAAAAATACTCATTAATAGTAATACTGAGAAAAAATCAACTATGTAAGGTTTTAAAGTTATTTCATTACATATTGAAATAAATAAGGTTACTAAAACAGCATTTCAACAAGGTTAAAGGTCTTCAGTGAGATACAACCACTTTTGAATGTCATACTAGGCCAGCTAGTATACTTAGAGAGAAATGATAGTAAATAGGACATTGAAATCAAGCAGGCGGATTCTAGCAAGGAACAGTCAAAACTGTGTAAGCAGCCACCTCCGAATAAAGGTCACCCTGTGAAAAAAGGTCATTTTTTACAAAACTGTCATTGATAATTCATAACAGAATGACCAGTGGCATTGGCCAAGATTGAGAGGTATGATCTGTGGCTCATACAAAAGCCTAACACTGTAGAACCTCCGTATAAGAGTCATTACAATGCAGATAGATCTCACAGAGTGTTTAAAGTTATGTAGGGTAGCCCTTTGCTTATCAATAGGGGTCATCTATCTGCATATGAGGATCAACATCCAAACAAAGTCTAAAGACCAAAGGCCAAATCGCTCTCTTGGTAATTGACCAGACAAGCTTTGAAACCAACAAACTGAAAGACCGAAATGAGCCAACCAATTTAACCAAAGTTTGTCGAAATGGTGGGGGAGAGCGGGCATAACTAGAACATAACCAAAGAACCCTACAATCACAAAAATATGACAAAAATATAAATCATGTCAATTCAAGGCATTTTACCTATTAGAAATAACTGCTGGGATAGGAATAAAGTTTTGTAAAAATACTCTTAAAAATTGAAAGCTGAGGAAAAATAAATGCCTATGTTTGAAAGTTATTTGTAAAATCTTAAGTTAAAACTAGGGTACTAAAACGCTCTTTTAATGAGGTGTTTGTGAAACACCAATGCCCCCCTAAAGGGCAAATGGATAGTAGACCTTTGACCTATTGATAGACCTTATCAAGAGGGGTCATCTATCTATGTGACCAACCTTCAAACCAAGTGAAGACCTAAGGGCCAAAACAGTCGAATTGGCCGGACAAGGTTTGATTACCAACGAACAGAAAAACAATCATGAACTATCCAATATCCCCCCATTTCTTCAAAAGGGGGGGGGGGGGGGGTAAAACAAAAATATGACAAAAATTTAAATTTATACAAATCATGTCAATTCAAGAATACTCAAAAATACCCATAAATAGCAATACTGAGGAAAAATCAACTACCTAAGGTTTTAAAGTTATTTCATTATATCTTTAGTTAAATAAGGTTACTAAAACACCATTTCAACAAGGTTAAAGGTCTTCAGTGACATACAACCACTTTTGAATGCCATACTAGGCCAGCTAGTATACTTAGAGAGAAATGATAGTAATTAGGACATTGAAATCAAGCAGGAGGGTCCTAGCAAGGAACAGTCAAAACTGTCTAAGTGGCCACCTTAAAATAAAGGCCACTCAATGAAAAATGGTCATTTTCTACAAAACTGTCATTGATAAATCATAACAGAATGACCAGTGGCAGTGGCCAAGATTGAGAGCTATGATCTGTGGCTCATAGAAAAGCCAAACACTGCAGAACCTCTGTATAAGAGTCATAAAAACGCAGATAGAACTCATAGAGTGTGTAAAGTTATGTAGGGTAGCCCTTTGCTTATCAATAGGGGTCATCTATCTGCATATGAGGATCAACATCCAAACAAAGTCTAAAGATCAAAGGCCAAATCGCTCTCTTGGTAATTGACCGGACAAGCTTTGAAAACCAACAAACTGAAAGACCGAAATGAGCCAACCAATTTAACCAAAGTTTGTCGAAATGGTGGGGGAGAGCGGGCGTAACTAGAACATAACCAAAGAACCCTACAATCACAAAAATATGACAAAAAAATAAATCATGTCAATTCAAGGCATTTTACCTATTAGAAATAACTGCTGGGATAGGAATAAAGTTTTGTAAAAATACTCTTAAAAATTGAAAGCTGAGGAAAAATAAATGCCTATGTTTGAAAGTTATTTGATATATCTTAAGTTAAAACTAGGGTACTAAAACGCTCTTATAATGAGGTGTTTGTGAAACACCAATGCCCCCTAAAGGGCAAATGGATAGTTGACCTTTAACCTATTGATAGACCTTACCAAGAGGGGTCATCTATCTATGTGACCAACCTTCAAACCAAGTTAAGACCTAAGGGCCAAAACAGTCGAATTGGCCAGACAAGGTTTGATTACCAACGAACAGAAAGACAGACATGAACTATCCAATATCCCCCCATTTCTTCGAAAGGGGGGGGGGCATAATACAAAAATATAACAAAAAATTAAATTTATACAATTCATGTCAATTCAAGACTTCTCGAAAATACTCATAAATAGTAATACTGAGGAAAAATCAACTATGTGAGGTTTTAAAGTTATTTCATTACATATTTAAATAAATAAGGTTACTAAAACAGCATTTCAACAAGGTTAAAGGTCTTCAGTGAGATACAACCACTTTTGAATGTCATACTAGGCCAGCTAGTATACTTAGAGAGAAATGATAGTAAATAGGACATTGAAATCAAGCAGGCGGATTCTAGCAAGGAACAGTCAAAACTGTGTAAGCAGCCACCTCCGAATAAAGGTCACCCTGTGAAAAAAGGTCATTTTTTACAAAACTGTCATTGATAATTCATAACAGAATGACCAGTGGCATTGGCCAAGATTGAGAGCTATGATCTGTGGCTCATACAAAAACCTAACACTGCAGAACCTCTGTATAAGAGTCATTTCAATGCAGATATATCTCACAGAGTGTGTAAAGTTATGTAGGGTAGCCCTTTGCTTATCAATAGGGGTAGGGGTCATCTATCTACATGTGAGGATCAACCTTCGAGAGAAATGATAGTAAATAGGACACTGAAATCAAGCAGGAGGGTTCTAGCAAGGAAAAGTCAAAACTGTCTAAGCAGCCACCTCCAAATAAAGGCCACCCAATGAAAAATGGTCATTTTTTACAAAACTGTCATTGATAATTCATAACAGAATGACCAGTGGCAGTGGCCAAGATTGAGAGCTATGATCTGTGGCTCATAGAAAAGCCAAACACTGCAGAACCTCTGTATAAGAGTCATAAAAACGCAGATAGAACTCATAGAGTGTGTAAAGTTATGTAGGGTAGCCCTTTGCTTATCAATAGGGGTCATCTATCTGCATATGAGGATCAACATCCAAACAAAGTCTGAAGATCAAAGGACAAATCGCTCTCTTGGTAATTGACCGGACAAGCTTTGAAAACTAACAAACTGAAAGACCGAAATGAGCCAACCAATTTAACCAAAGTTTGTCGAAATGGTGGGGGAGAGCGGGCATAACTAGAACATAACCAAAGAACCCTACAATCACAAAAATATGACAAAAATATAAATCATGTCAATTCAAGGCATTTTACCTATTAGAAATAACTGCTGGGATAGGAATAAAGTTTTGTAAAAATACTCTTAAAAATTGAAAGCTGGGGAAAAATAAATGCCTATGTTTGAAAGTTATTTGATATATCTTAAGTTAAAACTAAGGTACTAAAACGCTCTTATAATGAGGTGTTTGTGAAACACCGATGCCCCCTTAAGGGCAAATGGATAGTTGACCTTTGACCTACTGATAGACCTTACCAACAGGGGTCATCTATCTATGTGACCAACCTTCAAACCAAGTGAAGACCTAAGGGCCAAAACAGTCGAATTGGCCGGACAAGGTTTGATTACCAACAAACAGAAAGACAGACATGAACTATCCAATATTCCCCCACTTCTTCGAAAGGGGTGGGCGGCATAGTAAAAAAAAATATGACAAAAATTTAAATTTAAACAAATCATGTCAATTCAATACTTCTCAAAAATACTCATTAATAGTAATACTGAGAAAAAATCAACTATGTAAGGTTTTAAAGTTATTTCATTACATATTGAAATAAATAAGGTTACTAAAACACCATTTCAACAAGGTTAAAGGTCTTCTGTGAGATACAACCACTTTTGAATGCCATACTAGGCCAGCTAGTATACATAGAGAGAAATTATAGTAAGTAGGACATTGAAATCAAACAGGTGGGTTCTAGCAAGGAACAGTCAAAACTGTGCAAGCAGCCACCTCCGAATAAAGGTCACCCTGTGAAAAAAGGTCATTTTTTACAAAACTGTCATTGATAATTCATAACAGAATGACCAGTGGCATTGGCCAAGATTGAGAGGTATGATTTGTGGCTCATACAAAAGCCAAACACTGCAGAACCTCTGTATAACAGTCATTACAATGCAGATAGATCTCACAGAGTGTTTAAAGTTATGTAGGGTAGCCCTTTGCTTATCAATAGGGGTCATTTATCTACATGTGAGGATCAACCTCCAAACCAAGTCTAAAGACCAAAGGCCAAATCGCTCTCTTAGTAATTGACCGGACAAGCTTTGAAAACCAACAAACTGAAAGACCGAAATGAGCCAACCAATTTAACCAAAGTTTGTCGAAATTGTGGGGGAGAGCGGGCATAACTAGAACATTATAAAAGAACCCTACAATTACAAAAATATGACAAAAATATAAATCAGGTCAATTCAAGACATTTTATCTAACAGAAATAACTGTTGGTATAAGAATAAAATTTTGTTAAAGTACTCTTAAATTTAAAGCTGAGGAAAAATAAATGCCTATGTTTGAAAGTTATTTGTAAAATCTTAAGTTAAAACTAGGGTACTAAAACGCTCTTTTAATGAGGTGTTTGTGAAACACCGATGCCCCCTAAAGGGCAAATTGATAGTTGACCTTTAACCTATTGATAGACCTTACCAAGAGGGGTCATCTATCTATGTGACCAACCTTCAAACCAAGTTAAGACCTAAGGGCCAAAACAGTCGAATTGGCCAGACAAGGTTTGATTACCAACGAACAGAGAAAGACAGACATGAACTATCCAATATCCCCCCATTTCTTCGAAAGGGGGGGGGGGGGGGCATAATACAAAAATATAACAAAAAATTAAATTTATACAATTCATGTCAATTCAAGACTTCTTGAAAATACTCATAAATAGTAATACTGAGGAAAAATCAACTATGTGAGGTTTTAAAGTTATTTCATTACATATTTAAATAAATAAGGTAACTAAAACAGCATTTCAACAAGATTAAAGGTCTTCAGTAAGATACAACCACTTTTGAATGTCATACTAGGCCAGCTAGTATACTTAGAGAGAAATGATAGTAAATAGGACATTGAAATCAAGCAGGCGGATTCTAGCAAGGAACAGTCAAAACTGTGTAAGCAGCCACCTCCGAATAAAGGTCACCCTGTGAAAAAAGGTCATTTTTTACAAAACTGTCATTGATAATTCATAACAGAATGACCAGTGGCATTGGCCAAGATTGAGAGGTATGATCTGTGGCTCATACAAAAGCCTAACACTGCAGAACCTCTGTATAAGAGTCATTACAATGCAGATAGATCTCACAGAGTGTGTAAAGTTATGTAGGGTAGCCCTTTGCCTATCAATAGGGGTAGGGGTCATCTATCTACATGTGAGGATCAAACTTAGAGAGAAATGATAGTAAATAGGACATTGAAATCAAGCAGGAGGGTTCTAGCAAGGAACAGTCAAAACTGTCCAAGCGGCCACCTCAAAATAAAGGCCACCCAATGAAAAATGGTCATTTTTTACAAAACTGTCATTGATAATTCATAACAGAATGACCAGTGGCATTGGCCAAGATTCAGAGCTATGATCTGTGGCTCATACAAAAACCTAACACTGCAGAACCTCTGTATAAGAGTCATTACAATGCAGATAGATCTCACAGAGTGTGTAAAGTTATGTAGGGTAGCCCTTTGCTTATCAATAGGGGTAGGGGTCATCTATCTACATGTGAGGATCAACCTTCAAGAGAAATGATAGTAAATAGGACACTGAAATCAAGCAGGAGGGTTCTAGCAAGGAAAAGTCAAAACTGTCTAAGCAGCCACCTCAAAATAAAGGCCACCCAATGAAAAATGGTCATTTTTTACAAAACTGTCATTGATAATTCATAACAGAATGACCAGTGGCAGTGGCCAAGATTGAGAGGTATGATTTGTGGCTCATACAAAAGCCAAACACTGCAGAACCTCTGTATAAGATTCATAAAAACGCAGATAGAACTCATAGAGTGTGTAAAGTTATGTAGGGTAGCCCTTTGCTTATCAATAGGGGTCATCTATCTGCATATGAGGATCAACATCCAAACAAAGTCTAAAGATCAAAGGCCAAATCGCTCTCTTGGTAATTGACCGGACAAGCTTTGAAAACCAACAAACTGAAAGACCGAAATGAGCCAACCTATTTAACCAAAGTTTGACGAAATGGTGGGGGAGAGCAGGCGTAACTAGAACATTATGAAAGAACCCTACAATTACAAAAATATGACAAAAATAGAAATCAGGTCAATTCAAGACATTTTATCTAACAGAAATAACTGTTGGTATAAGAATAAAGTTTTGTTAAAGTACTCTTAAATTTAAAGCTGAGGAAAAATAAATGCCTATGTATGAAAGTTATTTGTAAAATCTTAAGTTAAAACTAGGGTACTAAAACGCTCTTTTAATGAGGTGTTTGTGAAACACCAATGCCCCCCTAAAGGGCAAATGGATAGTAGACCTTTGACCTATTGATAGACCTTATCAACAGGGGTCATCTATCTATGTGACCAACCTTCAAACCAAGTGAAGACCTAAGGGCCAAAACAGTCGAATTGGCCGGACAAGGTTTGATTACCAACGAACAGAAAGACAATCATGAACTATCCAATATTCCAATATCCCCCCATTTCTTCAAAAGGGGGGGGGCGGGGGGGGGGTAAAACAAAAATATGACAAAAATTTAAATTTATACAAATCATGTCAATTCAAGAATACTCAAAAATACCCATAAATAGCAATACTGAGGAAAAATCAACTACCTAAGGTTTTAAAGTTATTTCATTATATCTTTAGTTAAATAAGGTTACTAAAACACCATTTCAACAAGGTTAAAGGTCTTCAGTGAGATACAACCACTTTTGAATGTCATACTAGGCCAGCTAGTATACTTAGAGAGAAATGATAGTAAATAGGACATTGAAATCAAGCAGGCGGATTCTAGCAAGGAACAGTCAAAACTGTGCAAGTGGCCACCTCAAAATAAAGGCCACCCAATGAAAAATGGTCATTTTTTACAAAACTGTCATTGATAATTCATAACAGAATGACCAGTGGCAGTGGCCAAGATTGAGAGCTATGATCTGTGGCTCATAGAAAAGCCAAACACTGCAGAACCTCTGTATAAGAGTCATAAAAACGCAGATAGAACTCATAGAGTGTGTAAAGTTATGTAGGGTAGCCCTTTGCTTATCAATAGGGGTCATCTATCTGCATATGAGGATCAACATCCAAACAAAGTCTGAAGATCAAAGGCCAAATCGCTCTCTTAGTAATTGACCGGACAAGCTTTGAAAACCAACAAACTGAAAGACCGAAATGAGCCAACCAATTTAACCAAAGTTTGTTGAAATGGTGGGGGAGAGCGTGCATAACTAGAACATTATGAAAGAACCCTACAATTACAAAAATATGACAAAAATATAAATCAGGTCAATTCAAGACATTTTATCTAACAGAAATAACTGTTGGTATAAGAATAAAGTTTTGTAAAAGTACTCTTAAATTTAAAGCTGAGGAAAAACAAATGCCTATGTTTGAAAGTTATTTGTAAAATCTTAAGTTAAAACTAGGGTACTAAAACGCTCTTTTAATGAGGTGTTTGTGAAACACCAATGCCCCCCTAAAGGGCAAATGGATAGTAGACCTTTGACCTATTGATAGACCTTATCAACAGGGGTCATCTATCTATGTGACCAACCTTCAAACCAAGTGAAGACCTAAGGGCCAAAACAGTCGAATTGGCCAGACAAGGTTTGATTACCAACGAACAGAAAGACAGACATGAACTATCCAATATCCCCCCCATTTCTTCGAAAGGGGGGGGGGGCATAATACAAAAATATAACAAAAAATTAAATTTATACAATTCATGTTAATTCAAGACTTCTCAAAAATACCCATAAATAGCAATACTGAGGAAAAATCAACTACCTAAGGTTTTAAAGTTATTTCATTACATATTTAAATAAATAAGGTTACTAAAACACCATTTCAACAAGGTTAAAGGTCTTCTGTGAGATACAACCACCTTTGAATGCCATACTAGGCCAGCTAGTATACTTAGAGAGAATTGATAGTAAATAGGACATTGAAATCAAGCAGGCGGATTCTAGCAAGGAACAGTCAAAACTGTGTAAGCAGCCACCTCCGAATAAAGGTCACCCTGTGAAAAAAGGTCATTTTTTACAAAACTGTCATTGATAATTCATAACAGAATGACCAGTGTCATTGGCCAAGATTGAGAGGTATGATCTGTGGCTCATACAAAAGCCTAACACTGCAGAACCTCTGTATAAGAGTCATTACAATGCAGATAGATCTCAAAGAGTGTGTAAAATTTTCTAGGGTAGCCCGACGCTTATCAATAGGGGTAATCTATCTTCCAGTGAGGATCAACCTCCAAACCAAGTTTAAAGATCAAAGGCAAAATCCTAGTTATTGTAAAGGCCACCCAGTGAATAAAGATTATTTTTAACAAAACTGTCATTGACTATTTAGAACAAAATGACCACCAATTAAAGGTTTAAACATTAATCTAATGCGTTCATCCACACCAAACCCCAATCTGTGATCCCTTGTAGTATATTTCCAGCATGAAATTGCCATCTTGGATAGAGTAGACAGTAAGTCGCCTTTTTGGAATCTGAAGACAACCAAATATACTTAAACGGCACAGTAGTCCTTTCTTAATATCAGCCTCATGAAAAATTAATAAGGTAATCCAGAAGAACACATAATTTATCAGTTAATACTAAAAACTGGCAATGATCAAGATTTTTTTTAATAACTTCATGAATAAATTTTCGATTTTAAAGTGCACAACCTATCACTCAACTTGAGTGTCAGGTGTTGTTTTCATAGAATCAATATTCAGGTAACACTATATTGTTATTTACATCACATGATTGCTCTCTGATGTGTAGTGCTTCAGCCCCTTAGGGTATGACAAAAACTAAGAGATTAAGTCTATTGAAAAGGTGTTGGGATATATGGGTGGTTTTCAAAAAAATGAAGTATAAGTGTGACATAGGGATTGAAAATTCAAACCCTTTTACAAGAATGTCACATACTTTACCTGAAAGCCAATACCCCCAAACCATAGAAAATCACCTGTTTGGATGTTAAGTAATGTACAGGTCAATTTTTTTTCAACTTTAATTAAAAAAACATAGAAATATTTACAAGATACCAATAACCAAAAGATGATACATAAACCCAATAAAGACAGTAGTAGATGGAATTTTCTCATTGGGTGCACAGGGGACAAATACTGCAACTCTGTGCAATAAACAAATTTGACAAGTTTTACATCTTTAGATATAAGTTTATTAACTCTGTCTGCATGAAACAGCTTCAAAATACAATGCACAATAAACAATTATACCAAGTTTAGTGATATTTTGGACATGAAAATGTGAAAAGTCAGCTGACTATATGAATACCATGATAAGTAGGGAATGAAAGAAAGGAGAAAGTTAACTGAAACTATGTATCAGTACAGTAATTTATCTCATGTCAGTTTTGAAAAAATTAATACAGAACCTTAAAGCATGGGTCATAAACAAAATAATAGACATTTATTTAGCAATGTTGCAATGCTTAAGGGTGCACAGGGGACAAATGATTACATGAATTTTAACTTGCTTACATTTAACAGTAACATTATAAGCATTTTCAGACTAAATAACTTAGAAGATAAAATATCAACATTCTACAGCACGGTTCGGGTGATTTGTCCGATTTTCGCGATTTGAATTTTTGCCGTCGCATTCAGAGCGACGACGATCGACGGTGACCGTCACCACTGAAGGGCAATAATTTGCGGTGGATTGCGGCGACGATCGCTCAACGCGGTGATACGCGATGTCGTCTCTTTAGTTTACTCAAAACTTACGAATTTCTTGTAAATAACAGTTATTCACACATTATTTAATTGCGCTTTGTGAACAAATTGTTACCTGATAAGTGTGAAAAATTAGCGTTGACATAAATTATAATCAACGAGTGTTGAGAACTTAATAGTAGTTGATGAGCTTTAATTAATCTGTCAGCTTTCGTATATTATTGCGCGAAATAATATTACATGTAAACAGTGGACTGGTTGTATTGATTAGAGCACCGAGCTACATTCGTACAAGAGGGCCAAGATGGCCCTCTATCGCTCACATGACAATCACTGTTCACTCATTAAAACATTGTTTTGAACCGGTGACCTAGTTTTTGACCCCAGACGACCTATGTTCGAATTTGTCTTACATATCATTAGGACAAACAGCCTGACTAGGTTTGGTGAAGATACGATAAAAACTTGACATCTACAGTGTTAATAAGGTTTTCCTAAGATTTGACCTTGTGACCTGGTTTTGACCCTAGGTGACCCATATTTAAACTTGTCCTTAATATCATTAAGACAAACAATCTGACAATCAAAACCATGACATTTAGAGCTTTTACAAGATTTTTACCTAAGATTTGACCTTGTGACCCAGTTTTTGAACCCGGCTGACCCATGTTCATCCTTGACCCACATATCATTGAGGCAAACATTTTGACAAGGTTTGGTGAAGATCCAATTAAAACTGTGACATCTACAGTGTTAACAAAGTTTTCCTAAGATTTGACCTGGTGACCTAGTTATTGACCCCAGATGCCCCATATTTATACTTGGCTGTTATATCTTTAAAACAAACGATTTGACAAAGTTTGGTGAAGATCCAATAATAACTGTGAAATCTACAGTGTTGAAGTTCCGGTCCGATTCTGCATATAATCGAACTTGTCCAAGATCTTTTGGTTATACATATTTACCGAAAATATGATTAGGATCGGTGAATAAATGAAGGCACTAGAGTGTAAACAAGCTCAATATAGCAAATTTTGTAATTCAAGGGCCCATAACTCTAGAAGTTATTGTCCGATTTTGCACATAATCGAACTTAGCCGAGACATTGTGGCCATATACATTGTGAGCAAGTTTAATCACGATTCGTTAAGAGCTGCAGATGCTAGAGTGTAAACAAACTAATTGTGGACGTACGAAGGACATTCAACGATCCTAAAAGATCACCTGATGAATCAGGTGAGCTAAAAAGTAAAGAAATGTTATCTCAGCTTTGTAGCAATATTTTATCTTCAGTGTCATGGGCAATTAAGTAAGATTATAGATAAGGTAACCTTCATTACAATTACTACGGGGAACTTTAATTTGTAATACATGGAAGAATCTGAACAGATTAAAATCATTTACAGGAAACATTCTCATCTTGATTAGTACTCAAGATCTCAAATTTCACATAAATCCAGTAAAAATGCATGAAATACAGTGATGCATACTGGTATTGACAATTTGTAAATCACTGATCTATTCATGCCAATGATGAAAGTAAAATCTACAGGACAAAATGTCACATGAAAATGACAAATATGAAATGGCCATACAAAGAGTTTTAGGTACAAATCATTCAGATGCTTGCTGATTCACAATTTTTAAATAGCATTTAATTGTTACTTTACTAATAACCACCAATAAACTTTGTTACAAGTACATCATCATAACAGTACATGACACATGTAGAGCAAAACACTACTTTCAGTTTGTCAACAACTTTCTGATGACACTGCAGCATTTCACTGAAGCTCAGGGCTTGTGGAGACATGAGTGGATGCCTTTTCCCTCATATAATGCACACACAATGAATGCAAATTCCATGATTTTAAAAATGATTTTGTCCTTTCTCACTGTCTGAAAAGAACAAGCGAAATGTGCCGACCTTTCTTTGAGTATTCTGTGTTTCAAAAAACCAAATTATGTCACAAATTCAAAACTTATTAAGTAATTGATAATGCACTTGAGAGCCTATGATGCCCAAAGTTATAACATAATTATACCTTTCCTTGGTTTTAACCATATTGTACTAGTTCAATACATTGAATAGATTTGTGATTCTATATTATTTTCATTCTGAAAAAAAATGCATAACACATTGTGCATGTACCGTAAAACTCCTAATAAATGCTCCTGCCCTAATAAACGCCCCCCCCGGCAATTTTCGTAAAAAAATCTACTCACCGATTTAATCCAAATCCATCCATTTCAATAACAAGAGGGCCATGATGGCCCTATAAATGCTCACCAGGAGAAAAGGTCATTTGGAGATTAACATTGTTGAAGTTTTCTATACAAGTCTAAGTAAGATCAAGTGACCGATCTGGGCCGTTTTTTATCCCATGGCCATTATATGAACAGATTTAAAAGAGGTCCATTAGACAAAGCTACATACCAAATATCTTAGCTCTAGGCCTTGTGGTTTCGGAGAAGATTTTTTAAAATTTTCCTATATAAAATAAAATAAACCCCATGGCAGGGCTAATTTTGACCCCTGGGCCATAATTTGAACAAACTTGGTAGAGGTCCACTAGACAATGCCACATACAAAATATCTAAGCTCTAGGCCTTGCGGTTTCGGAGAAGAAGATTTTTTTAATTTTCCTATATAAGTCTATATAAATCAAGTGACCCCCGGGGCGGGGCCAATTTGACCCTAGGGCAATAATTTGAACAAACTTGGTAGAGGTCCACTAGATAATGCTACATACCAAATATCTTAGCTCTAGGCCTTGTGGTTTCGGAGAAGAAGATTTTTTTAAATTTTCCTATATAAGTCTATATAAATCAAGTGACCACCGGGGCGGGGCTAATTTTGACCCTAGGGCAATAATTTAAACAAACTTGGTAGAGGTCCACTAGACAATGCTACATACCAAATATCTTAGCTCTAGGCCTTGTGGTTTCGGAGAAGAAGATTTTTTAAATTTTCCCATATAAAATAGAATAAACCCCTGGGCAGAGCCAATTTTGACCCTAGGGCAATAATTTGAACAAATTTGGTAGAGGTCCACTAGATAATGCTACATACCAAATATCTTAGCTCTAGGCCTTGTGGTTTCGGAGAAAAAGATTTTTTAAATTTTCCTATATAAGTCTATATAAATCAAGTGACCCCCGGGGCGGGGCCAATTTTGACCCTAGGGAAATAATTTGAACAAACTTGGTAGAGGTCCACTAGACAATGCTACATACCAAATATCTTAGCTCTAGGCCTTGTGGTTTCGGAGAAGATTTTTTTAATTTTCCTATATAAAAGAATAAACCCCAGGGCAGAGCCAATTTTGACCCTAGGGCAATAATTTGAACAAACTTGGTAGAGGTCCACTAGATAATGCTACATACCAAATATCTTAGCTCTAGGCCTTATGGTTTCGGAGAAGAAGATTTTTTAAATTTTCCTATATAAGTCTATTTAAATCAAGTGACCCCCGGGGCGGGGCCAATTTTGACCCTAGGGCAATAATTTGAACAAACTTGGTAGAGGTCCACTAGACTATGCTACACACCAAATATCAAAGCTCTAGGCATTGTAGTTTTTGACAAGAAGATTTTTTAAATTTCCTATATAAGTCTATGTAAAATCAAGTTACCCCCGGGGCGGAGCCAATTTTGACCCCAGGGTAATAATTTGAACAAACTTTGTAGAGTTTCATTAGACAATGCTACATACCAAATATCTCAGCTCTAGGCCCTGTGGTTTTAGACAAGAAGATTTTTTAAGTTTTCTCTATTTGTTGCCATAGCAACAAGAATTTTTAATGAAATTTAATTTTTTGAACAACTTTGAAAGGGGACCACCCAAGGATCATTCCAGCAAAGTTTGGTTGCAATCGGCCTAGCGGTGTAGGAGGAGATGTTGTTTTAAGTAAACATGGACACCACAAAATCGTAACGACGCACGATGGACGCAGGGCGATCACAAAAGCTCACCCTGAGCACATTCGTGCTCTGGTGAGCTAAAAACAACAACAGAATCCAGTTAATCCAAAACTCAAAACTTTTAAAATAACGTTTAAACAACTTCTGAATATATTTACAATGCCATGTTCAGTCATGTGTGTAGGAGACAGTTAATGACTAGAGCTGTTGTAGTCCGATGCCTGGTCATCTGAATCACTGTTTTGATCAGATTCAGACAGCTCTGTAGCCTCGTTAGCCACATTTTCAATAGGTTAGTGGATCGTTGGGTAAGTGGCGATCCGATCCAAGCCACGATTCAACACTTACGATCCACAAATCGAATCAAGTAACCCATCTAAAACTTAAAAATTGCAGTCCTGAAGACAGTTAAATCTAATTTCTTTTAAGAATAATGAAGAATCCATTTTCAATGTGTTAAAAAAACGAAATCGCGAACCACGAATCTTATAGTAATGACAATATTCATACTTGATTTTTCAATTTGATTCGTGATTACCTGAGTACTCGCCACAGCCCTAGTTTTCAAACACATTAACCTGCACTGATTTAACCGCGTTCGTACACAGTATCGATCGATTACGTCACGGATAGCTCTGCCAGACATGTAAACGCGACAGAGGTCACGTACGCCATATACTGATGCTGTAAACATGCAAAACTAACGCATGGCTTGATTTGACCCGTTTTTGCTGATTTCTGGATTTAGGAAAAAAAAAAACCTTAATTAACGCCACACTTTTACAAAATGTTATGCCCCAGGGGCATTTATTAGGAATTTTACGGTATTTGTTAATCAACACACCTGGCAGTGCTAAATAAAAATAAATAATTATGCTTTTTCGAAGGTGAGGAAAAAATAGCTGATTAAAAATATTCAGGACAGCTGTCTTTTATAATGAAGCAGCTATTTGAAACACTGAAATAAATGTAAACGATACAATTACCTGGTGAAAAACAGTGAATTACTTCAAATAATATAAGACAATAATATAAACATTATGTAGGTATAAGAGTATTTCGTTCTTTCAACAAACTCAACTAAACCATTTTCAAAGGATTTATGATTCCAATTTCTGAAAAATTATTAAGAAATTTAAACATAACCTTAACATTCATTAAACAACTGAAAGGTAACTCTCTGGACCAAATATTCTTTTATAATTGAGTAGTCTCCCTTGAAAGCATTTTCACAATGGCTATATCAAGTTTCACCAAATAAACTAACAGAAAACCAACATTTATTTACAGTACAACAATGTATGAATAACATAATCAGTATTGTGAGGTGAACTATAATTATACCAACAATTATCAACACTAAAAGAATACAAGATTGTTCAACTGATTACAGAACAAGATATCCTTTATCTCTGTCTGTGTTCATAAGTGCATTTATGAGACAAAAAGTCAAACACCATGATACACAATACACTAGCAATGCTTATACAGCTTTGTATGGGCTGTCATTGACATAAAACTTATTGTCAGAGTTAAGATATGATGACTTTTTGTCAACATACAGAAACTAATAGAGTGTAAATAAAAGATTAGCAATTAACACAGATCTACCAAAAGCATGGGCCACATTCATTCAAAAACATCATCTTCAAAATAAATAAAATTCTTATTTTCATACATAGTAATCTAGATCTATGAACAAGCCTGTAATCAGGGTAAATCATAGGGTAGTTATCTACACTGACAAACAAATAAACTAGAACCATGAACAGATTCTCCTATTTAAGAAAGACAAACATTTTAACATTCACTGCAGATGTTTTAAGGATCAACAAGTACATTCTCAGGTAGAAGTCTACTTCTCAAGCCAAATAGCTTATCAGTAAGGCAAAGTATAGCCTCACTGAACCAGGTCTGTGAAGAATAAATTTGATCCTAGTAGAAGAAAATATGTAACTATGAAGTATGTTGGTGTATAAAACAAGAGAAAAAGGTAAGCCATCCAATTCCACTCTAAATGAGATAGGTACTTATATTATCTAGCAGTGAGCACTATAAAATAACACTATATCTTCTACCCTGTCTAATGTTATTTAAAGCAGACTGACCATAATTCAGTAGTATGAGGCCTGACTGATAGAAAATTACATATTACAGAGGGACTGAGAGGGTGTTGTTTTTTTTCACAAAAAAAACCCACTGAGTATTGAGACAAGATCTATTTCTAAGACTATAATACAAAAAGGAAAAATATCCAGCATTTCTATTTGATAAATCAAGTGCAGCAGAGAACTTGAAAACTTAAAAAAGCAACTGTTGATAAATGAACAATCGCTGAGGGTAACATTGAAACAGCAAGGAAAACAACTAAAAATAGCTTCAAGTATGTAATAGATCCACAGAAATCTCAGAATGTAAATTTGGGCGTATCTGAGAGAACAATTGTTACCTAGGTAGAATTATAATGATATAAAATGGAAGGTAGAATTTTTATTCATAAAGGTTACAGGTACTGCATGTACATGATATTAAATAAACCATTCAATATATTTTAGTTCAACTTTACACAGTTGTCATTGACTTGTTGCGCATGAATTTGATGCCGACTACATATTTCTACATCCATCATGCAAATATTAAATAAGATCCAGTATCATTTTGCAGCGTAAGTTGATGTAAGATCAGTTTCCACTTTGAACAAAAGAAAGATTGATCACATTAGTGTTGGTAACATAATATGATAGCTAGGACTATAAGAAGGCGCAATAGAATGCCATACTCTAATTTACACAATACATCTCTTTTAAACATTTCATAACAAGGATGATAATTTCCCTAAAGCACTGTGTTTATAAAACTTTCTAGCAATTAGGATCATAAAACAACTAACCACTAATAAAAAGTCACATCATATCTAGAATGTACAAAAATGTATACAACAATAAGGGCCATCAATATTTATGATTCAAAATTATTTTATCTTAGCAGTGTTCACATACCACTCCCTTCTAGATTTAACAATAACCTAATACTGTACTGAATTACTTTCAAATATGTTTTTTATTTTTTCTGCATGAAGAGCAAATTGTTATAGTATTATATATATCTAATGAACATCTTTCACTATTCTTTGCTTTAAAATTCTAGCCATACATCATTCCACACACAGCTGGTAACACATGATAATCTTTCAGTCATATAGATAAGAAGGTCAAGAGACACATTTATACTTAACTCATCACATACTTCAACCATTTCCTGTTTGAAGTGTAACTGGTATAAACACTAGGATATGTCTTATAAAGCACAAATAGTTTTGGATTAATACAAATAGTTGCATTTAACTATAAAAGCAACATTACAATAACTGAACAAGTATTCAGAGGGATAAATAAGGGTTAATATCACTCAAATTGGATTTCTAAAAGTCAGTAATTGAATTTGATAGGGCTGAATTTAACTTCATTCAAGAGTCATGAATTGATAAATATGAAACAGTTTTCATAATTGTTTTATGAAGAAGACTTCTTCATTGTTGATGACAAATTGGCCAGGTTTAAACAAATATCTTACTGAGTATATAATACAGCACCATAATGTCATACTATGAGTATGACAGTCAGAAATATGAATCTAGACAATAATAAACACATCATATACATCAGTATATATAATATGTGACAGACATTATATATAGAGCTCATATTTCTGAATGTGAAACTTGATAAATAATTTCTTAGGCCTATATCTATACCCAGTATAGATGTATACATGTACTTAACTATTATACTTTTATTTCCTCCATATAAACATGTGTTCTATTATATGTGTATCTTGCATTTAAAAACCACTTCAAGTATATATCTTTATAGCTATATAGTATAAGTAAATCATTAAGCCTTAGTTCATAGCAATGAAGTCATAAAAAGGAAAAAATGTAATAACTTACAAGACTTCATTAAATGACACATAATTAAAGCAGTGATGCAAATATTCTGGTTTATAAATGTTTGAACATTCATTAAACCACAGACACAGGTAAACTGCAGTGTAACTTAGGATATAAATCAGAGTAAACTATTCACAATTTCAGCAAAAATGACACAATTTTGGACAGGCCAGATGGCCTGAAAGGACATTTTTTTGGATATGTATAACTCTGAAACGGGTTCAAAATAGACTTCATTAAAATGCTGCTATTTGTCTAGATGTGATTAAGTATATCTTAATCTATTATTTCAATGAAATAATAATGATTATTCAATGACTTCAAATTGACTTTCAACTCAAAAAATGATATTATAATTTCATGACAACTGAGTGATATAGTATTAGTCCTATGATAGTGTATGATTTGACCCAGGTCAAAAACTGGATTGTTAACATTAAGGCTATTACTATTTACTACATTCATAAATCATTTGGAATGGATCAAACAGAAAATCTTGTATCCCAAAAGCATACATTTGAAAACAGTGATGTATCATTATCTGTGAAACTTATGTTTGATAAAAACACCAGCTAGTTACCTTAGAGTAGACATTTGGGTTCATGAACACAAATTGACAAAATATCCTTTTTTGAAAGTATTCAATGAAATTAATATTAGAACTTGGTGCATACTTTTAGTATATCTGTTGAAAAAGAGTTTCAAATCTTAATGGTAAAATGCAAAAGAAGATTTAAAGAATGGACGTAACTGAAACATAACTGCATGTATTGAAATAAAGTTCAGAACAAGATTCCTCACATGCTTTAAAGTTTTCTATTATGATGTGTTAGCCAGGCCGTACCTTTTTTCCTTCAATAATATTGAGTGACCTCCCAATTGCAAAAAGTTTCTTTCCCATATAGGTTAAAGTCCCATTAGCTTTTTGCTATAGAAAATATATGCAAAAAAACAAACAACTTAACAACTGCTGATATTATCTCAAGATAACTATTACCGACGAAACAAGCCCTTTTTCTTCTAAAAACACTCAGTTTCGCTGTGAATTTTGCTTTTGTAAACTTGAAATATATAGAGCGCGTGACGTCACTTTACGCTATGTGCATAATATGACTGCGGGAAAACACAGCTGTTCTATAAATAGTATTTTTTTCAATGACATTGAAAAAAATATGATAGTGACTGTGGTTTTGGAGACATTTCTTGCTATAAAGTATGCACAGGAGGAAAACACCGGATTCCTCTGTTATAGAACAAACAGAAACTATTACATCCGATAAATTTATATGACTATGGGACTTTAAAGAATTTCGCAAAAATACATATAGTGTCTTGTTTCATTGTAAATTTCAATACATAACTGATGCAACTTTCCATTTTCTATGGCTCAAAATTATGCTGGAATTTCCCAAAAGGAAAGGCAAAGGCCTCTTCCCAATTTGTGGAGAAAAGGCTCTGATGGATAACAATAAAACTGATACACCATCTAGTAATACTGAAGGTAGTACTAGAATAATTTCAAACACTGGCCTTCAGCTAATACAGAAAATAGCAATTTTAAACAATGCCTCTGGCAAACTTGAAATTACATGTTTGTAACCATGCAATGAAGTTACACCATTGTCCAGTATACACTATCATTATACTACAGTTACTGTTCAGCTAAGCAATGCCAAACATCGCCAAGTCAAAGTTTTAGGTCAGATATTCTTGATACTAGTGTGACTGAGTGACACTACTTACTTCATACAGGCCTGAAACTTCATAACAACAAAATATCAAAATATACATATGCCATGGACTGTACATAAATGATAAAAAAATACAATTACAGACTAAGCAAAAACCTTCAAAGTTTTCTCAACTTTGTTTACAGTAAACCATTTGCTTGTCACTATCACTTGCAAATTAAAGTACAATTGCTACATTTGGATTAATAGATATATAATAAGACAAAGCAATTAAACTCACTGGTGATTTCTTGTATCTAAGACTTCCACTTCTCTTTAAGGTACCTCCTTTAACCATTTCATCTTGAATTTCAACAGAAGAACCATCAGCTGATGGACGTACAGATAATTCAACAAGTTCAGGTATTGGTTGTACTTTAAGCACAACTGTGTCCCCAGTTTTTCTTATCATATCAATGATTTCCTCTCGAGGTTTATGTTCTACATTGACTCCATTTACTTCTATAAGCTTGTCACCAGGAATTAAGCCAGTCTGAGAACTTGTCTGGCCACTTCCTGGTTCCGCAAATATCACATTTAGTTTTGTATCTTTGCCATTACTATCTTTTTGTGCCACGGAACCTTTTCTTAGGGTAAATCCAAAGTCACCAGCTTTAGTTCTGTTAATAATAAGCTCCCTAACTCTAGGAGGTTTACTAGGTAAAATTTCTGGTAACTTTAATGTTGCTTTAAATGTTTTTTCTGGTGGTGGTGAGTCTGGTGGGGGAGGAGGCATAAACTCTGGAGGTCTGTCTTTAATTGACCCATGTGAACCTCTGTGAGATGACTTAGATTTCTCTCCTTCTACTGGATAGGCTGACATTTCAGCATTATACACTGTATTGGATTTCAATACTGCAGTATCATCTAAATTTTGAGGAAATGAATGCTTACTTCCCTTAGATTTCAAAATACTTTTAGGCTTGGGTAATGTAGGAGGTGCATTATGTTTACGTGATGAATCACCACCAGCAGGATGTTCTCTACCAGGACTTAATCTCCCAGCACTTCCAATACTAGTACTACTGTCACTATCTCGGTGAAGAAATCCACCCTCATCATCATCTGGAGTTGACGCACCTTTACCTTTGTCACGGTCACTCTTTCTTTTAAACACACCTCTCTTGATCTCTTCGAGTCTATTCAGTTCTTCTGGAGTAGTATGTTCTCTATGTTTATCTTTCTTTTCTCTTTCTTTCTTCTCTTTCTTCTCCTTTTTCTTCTCTTCTTTTTCTTTTTTATGCTCTTTATCTTTTTTCATGAAACTAAACATTTTGTCCCTCTACCTGTGTCCAAAATATACAAAATAATACAGAAATCGACAGCAACTATTGTCACCGAAAATGAAAATATGTTGTATACAGTAAAACTTCATTATTTCAATCATTAATATGATAATGATAATAAATTGATAAAGCAACCGACTTATTTTGAGGATCACAAGTTTTTACCTAAAAACACAAAAAAAATAATCACGTATTTCCTTTTAAAAAGTCATTACACTGAATGAATAATCATATTTTGAAATTGACCAAAACTCCAGTAATTGATAACGGGTTACACAGAAAACAAAGATATTTAGCTGTATCTTATTTGTCACCCAAATTCTTGTATCAGTCTGCATGTAGCGACAAGTACCGTTAAAATACTGATATCATTTTGTTGGTACATTGGTATCATAGTATGACACTGTTACATCGTTAACAGTGTCTAACCCAGTCTTCACGAGTAACTTTTTCAATTCATGACTGGACATTCGCATTCAGTCTTGTGAAGGCACAAATTTTACCAGACAGAATGAACTTTTTCCGGACTAATTTTTAATCGGTTTTTGCATGATCAAATGATGTTTCTAAAACATTCATGAAAGTATATTTCTTACATATTATAGGTCACACATACATGTGACAGTTCTATTATAATTAACGGAAATTCTTTATCATATACTAGTGAAACTTCAGTTTTGTGGTCTCAATTATGCATTTTAGACAATATATCAGCTCAAAATTTCACCAGACCACAGGGCTCAACACCAACTTATCTTCCATGGTGGACCAAAGGAGCACTGGCCAGCTTTTGAAACCTGCTGGTCCAACAGAATTTCAGGTGGTCCTTTTGCCTATTAATATGTTATTTGCTTATTTACAGTAAAATATTGATACTCCTAGAATTTTCAGTGGTCTGCGGACCATTCAAAATCCATGCACAAAAAACACTGTCTCCGACCAGTGGACCAGTGTTAATGTCGAGCCCTGGACCATCAGTCTGGTGATCTGTCAATTTTTACCGGACCAGTAGCGATTAAGGCAGACTCCGTCTTTGGGCATGTGGCTAAATTCAAAGACTGCTAACCCTAGTCATGCATGAATATATGTACGTAGTAAATCTATGTATGTATACATGTATTTTTTTTGCTATTGTTATTTTGTTAAATTGTGTATTATTGTAATCTACCATGTAACTCCAGAATGCCCTGCATGTTAAATGTAAACGGAGCAAAGAGAATTTAGTGGGTCAACTGACCTAATGGTATTCAACACCACAACCTTGTAGAAAAATATAGATATAACTGTCAACTGGTGTCATTTTGTTTAGGAACTGGGTCTGATTGAAATACTTAAATGACTTAAAAGTAAATAACGAAGAAATTCAGACAATATTCCAACTGGTGGCGATAATAAACATGGAATGTTTTTAACATTTGCAAGTTATGACATCTATGAACCTATCTGTGAGTCTAAAAACATGCAAATAATGCTTAGTATAAAAATAACCATACAATACCCCACCCTTCAACGTAATAAAGTTGGAAAGGCGAATTAGCTTCCGGTTAATCGGTTTAATTTTTTAACAGTTTGCAACAATGATTGGGAGTAATAAAGGATGATAATATATCTATTCGACAAAAGTTACCAAATGCAAACTTAAACAAACATAATCAGCGAGTAATTTACCTTGTTTCGCTTAAAATTGGTATCGATACGTCCGAGACGCTGTGTGAATTGATTTAAATGTGCAACGTAAGAACAACTATTCCGTTATAATCATGAACCATAAACTTGAAGTTATTTGCGTGGTAATTATTTTGCTAAAACCAAAGCTACTTGATATAAAATGTCCTTTTCTTTTTTTATAAAACTTGATATCAATGTTTTAATTATTCTCTTGAAGATTTATTTAGTAACTGTTGTGGATCACTTATCATGCAGTAACTGTTGATTTTAGACCAAGCTGCAGGGTTGTTGGTCGCTTCCAAGATAACTGTCTCAGAGCTCAAATCTCTGAGGGATACTCAATCGGTCCATTGATTATAATAGATCATCCTAAATAATCGGGCAAGGGTGTTTGATCAATTTTCATTATAAATCAATATCTTACATGAACAGAAATCAATGTTTTCTAGTTATATAATTCTATTTTCTACTATCCCAGAGTTACAAGTGTGTAGGGTAACTGTATGTTGAAACAATAATACTTTAATTTGAACAACAGAGGCTGTCTACCCATTGCCGTATGAATAATTACTTGACTTCACTTCTCAAGGATATTAATTGTAACAATTAAGTCATGATGTTGACATACGTCAGGACATAATCAAAGACCTATACTACACATGCATGGTGCCTGTGTGCCTACTGGTTATTCCCATTTCACAATAACAGAAATATAATCCAAACAGATCCACAATACTTCATTGGTGTAAAATTTGCAATCTTGACTCAATTTTTAGTAGGTATATGCACACATTTATTGAACTTAGCAATCAAATAGTCTTTGTGATCTATAACGTACCTTTGAGAGTCATTCCTGATGTGACATTGGTATTGTTTCCTACTCTAGAATTTTCCATAGCGTTTTTTGTGTGCATGTATTGAGTATATAAAAATGTACACAATTACGTTGAGTTCAAATGTTTGGAATTTATTTATGCATTAAGTAAAACCATGTCAATAAACAGTTGAATATTAGAGTTAAGACTGTATTTAATACCTACAGATTAAGAAATTAACAGATTAAAAAAAATAAGTATGAACCAATACTTCAAATCATGGGAATCAAGTGGTAGAATTTGCATAGTTGGGTTTTTAACTGTTTGACTTTCCTGTTCTCAGACTGAATTGAGGTCAGAAGGTTAAGTCCTTGTTTGATGGATAACAGGAAATTACTCCAGTTTGGCATTTAGGAGGCATCTGATGTCAATTGGGTGACAGTATATAATATTAATTTTGGATATATTTCTAAAGAGAAAACCGAGGAGAAAGACAAATAAGATCACAGAAGATGCAAACAGAGCAAAGAAGGCACCATTGATAGTTCATAGAAGAAATAACTTATGGGCCAGAGAAGACATCAATCACCAATATTATAGTATATATTGGCTGAGTTTGTTAAAGCACTGTGACCTTGACATTTGAGCTTGACACAATTTTTGCTAGTGGCACATTGTCTGTTCATAATGATCATTTGCCTGTTAATAATGATCATTTATCCGACCATGGTATGGGCTTGAGACAATACTGCTATATTTTACAAATACAAACATACCAACATACACCTATGTGATCATTTCAGACAGTGAGAACCCATGATATGTTGATATTGTGGTAATAAATGCATATCTTAGAATTATACTAATGTGATATATTTACTGGTTCATTTATTGGTTCATCCTTTTAACTTTTGGACAGATTGACATTGTATAAATAACTAGAAGCAGTAACAGACTGCCAAATCCCCCACCGAAAAAGAGAAAAGTTATCAAAGGAGAAATACCTAATCTTATTGAAAGCACAAGGTAACATGGTACAAAGAAAACAAAAATACTTAAGTTTAATATGCTATCTTCATTTATTTTACAGTTATACCTGGATAAAATTTAAATATTAATCAAAGGGCAATAACCCAAAAAGTACAAAAGCCAGGATTATTGTTCTTGCGTTCTGCACTTCTCGTCATCACCACCTATCAAGTTTCAAATCACTACCCTCTTTCAGTGGGGGGTAATAATAATATTTTGAGATCTTCAGAAATTGAACTTGAATCTCTATTACCAAGAAAATTATTATCTTGA
This sequence comes from Lutraria lutraria, assembly GCA_964023205.1. Lineage (NCBI taxonomy): Eukaryota > Metazoa > Mollusca > Bivalvia > Venerida > Mactridae > Lutraria > Lutraria lutraria. The sequence continues at coordinate 41,975,873 of OZ026837.1, forward strand.
CCACACACATAATCTTAAACAGACTAATAATGCATGTAGTCGATCATTCATGATGTACAGTCAATAAAACATATAAACTAAATACAGGCAAAATAAGTGAAAAACTATGAAGACACATTTCATGTTCAAAGAACAGAAAGCTGAACAATTTAATCTTTACCATGTATTCTTGGTTAACAGGACAGCTGTACATTTTGATATAAATTTACTACTTGTGTGTTACTACAAAAGTCTAATTTGAAATAAATATAACCAATGCCACAGCATACAGGGTTCTCAATAACAGCAGGCTGCAGGCCAATTTAGCCGCTTAGAAATGTGTTTGAGCTGGTTAGGAATCTCAAAAGTTTATAAAATATTGCTTGAAAATGCCCAGACCCCCCTAGCAGGCCTGTAAGTGTAGCTTTCGAGCCTGTTGGCCACAGTGTTATTGAGAACTCTGAGCATAGGAGGGACAACACATTGGAATCAAATTGTACAAATTCATTCAACAAGATGCACAACAAATGACTCTGTAATAGTAAATTAATTGTGAGAAAATTCAGTTTTATGTGTTGATACATTTAATTGTTCTAATTAAACAAAATATAATATGAGATATGACTTATCATAGATCAACAATAAATGAACAAGAGGACCAGAATGTCCTATATCATTCATCTGAACTAAAAGCACAAAATGTTGATCTTAGTCAGATTCAAGTACATGTATAACATTTTACCTAAATTAACAATTAACAAATACAAAAATATAATCATATTAAACTAATGCATCTGGCTTAAAAAATACATGTGTACAGTCAAAATCAGATATCAATAAGCCAAGTCTGGTCTATTATGAAATGGAATGATCCTTTTAGGGGAGAGAATTGTAATAGGAAGGAAAGATTGACAACTAATTGACAATGAAAAATAGGTAAAATTGCAAGCAGTTTTTCTTCCCTAACAAATAAAAAGTTAAAGAAAACTGTTTAAAAGACATAATTATACATTTGTTAATTATCACTAGGCCATACTCTGAAGTAATAATCCACATCTAATCTTGTCTAATACTTTTCTAAGATTGAAACAGAAAATGTGCAAAATAAAATATACAACCTATATTTATTGGGCTTCTATGTGTATATAAATAAACAATGTTAACAATTCGAACAAATATAATGCACAACCCCTAATTATTATTGCTTGAATAGTTGTCACAGTCTAGTAGAGACTCAAATATGAGGTACAGGGAGGGGTAATAAGGAATGGGATTATACAAGAAGGGGTCATTATATGGATAGGGTCATGGGGTAAACACGGGGATGAAGTCAATGCAGGGTGGGGTAAATACAAAGAAAACATCAAGTCATGTTAATCATATATGCCACTTGTGTTAAATCAACAGTTTCAAAATATCAAAAATACTCAAAAGGTGAGCTAGACCTTAGAGGTTCATGTAGCTTGTGACACATCATCATATTACGACATTTATTTGTGCCACATTTCATTTAAAATGTATTTTAACTTGATGAAAAGCATTTTAGCTGTTCAAAACAAGTTTTTTGTACACATCAGCTTTACTGAAAAAACTTTCATTAGCACTGAACAACCATTTAAAGAAAAAAAATGCCAACTCATACAAAAACATGAATGCAAAAAATACAATTGAAGCCATCATTAAATAGTACATGTGATTGCTTTCATTGGTTGTTAAACAACCCATTGCACACAAAGGGGAGAAAATATACAGGAAAACTGGGCATTTGTATCCCTACACCTTCCAAATGGTTTTTCCTGATTCTTTAGTGTGCCTGGTTTAAAGCAACAATACTTTTTAATACAATACTGGGCTCGGCAGTTGGGCTCGGCAGTTGGGATTGGGAACATTCTGCTCTTAAACTATCTGGAGGAAATTTTAAGTGGATATTAGACTTCTTCGCTGTTTTAAAACAATTGTTTTGTGACAAGTACATTGTAATTATTATAAAACTATTTAAATAGTTTAAACAGTTCCATTTAAATGTAAAGTCTGTGTTAAAAATCTAGATTTTGACTATAAATAATTGATTCTTCAGCACTATTATCAGACATAGGATCCACAATGTCCTGTTCTTTTATTATTTTCTTCTTCCGCTTAAATTTCCGTCTAAAACGTCTTTCCCATCGCAACATTTTTTTGGGTAAATAGGGTCTTCGCATCTTAAGTATATCTGAAAACAGATGACCTTTAATGTAACATAGCATAGATAGTTTAAAATCAAAGACATAAACTGTGCAATGTTTTGTTATATCTACACTAAGATAAATCTTCAATTTGAATGCATAAAAGTACATCATACTTACAAAATCAAAATAACAGATAATTTCTATACATTCAGATTACCATAAAAAAAAATTAGATTGCTCTATTATGCCATTAATAAATACTAATAAACAAACTGTTTTATTACACTACACAGACATAATGAACTGTATCAATACAATTTTGCCATTATTAATACACTTACCATAAATACTGACATAATGAGCTGCTCCATCATAATCAGGTGAAATTTCTGTTTGAATTTTCATTTGCTTCATTCCACACATTTTTATTGCAACCATCAGAACAATCATCAGAAAAGAAACACTCAACATTGCTCGTATAGGATCCTTAGAACTAAAAAAGTAACAAAATGCACATCATTATAATTTACTGGTAATGTCAACTATAACAGTATAAAGCGAGATGTCATCTAAAAGTAGTTTTACAGACAGCAGCATAATAATTATTGATGTTCACAAAGAAAAACATTGATCAGCTACTATTAAGTGACCCGCCCCCCAAAAAAATCCACATGAGGCCCAATCTGTTAATTGTTTCTAATCCTATCTGGTCACAGTCTGTAGACTTGACAGCTAGCCAAAAAGTAGTCAAAAATTTTATTGATTTATAGTGATAATTAGTTTTTATTAGCATAAAGCAACTGATTATGTAAACTGAAGCTAGTCTATCAATGACCCTGTCTCTTTTATTACCCCCTACTGTGGAAACAAGGGCCTTGTTGATCCGTATTACAGGGATTTTTGGGGGGCGATTTTATAGCCGAAATTCGGTCATATTCCCAATGAAAAATGGTATCCTTTTTTCCCAATTCACAGACAAAAATTCCCAATCAAAAAAAAAAAATTTTTTTTTATTGATTTTATATGTTCATTAACATCACTATTGGTAGTAAATACCATATTCTGCTACTGTTCTATGGGAGAATAAGTAGAATAAGTTGAACATTGCAACAATTGTAATTCCCAATCCCTAGGGTATGGGTCATATTCCCAAAATACCGAGAAAAAACCCTGCATAAGTCACATCCCTCGCATTCCTGGTTCAATGTCTTTATTTAAATGTAATTAATCATTAAAAATGTTCCAGTTTCATTCATATAACATAAAATATTTCAATTATTTATCATGTATGTGCATGACATTAATGTGTACAATAAAAATTTTGGCAAGCAAAGGTAGACTACATTCTCTATGTTAACAAACACTACTGTTGAGAGTATTGAGAACATTATGCCAGAATTATGAACGAAACTTCCAGATGTATATAAACACACTTACAATGTTTGTTGTAAAACTTTTACCAATTCTTCATACTCCTCCACAGTGAATTCTTTGAGAAAACGTTTAGTAGAATTAGAAGTGTTCAAGTTTTCAGTGACATTCACAGTGATTGCAGTCACCTGTTTTGTCACTTGTCTAGCAGGAAGAACAGAGAGAAGTTTTCTTTGTCTGTATGTTTCCATAATAACCTTATCATCAGAACATAAGACATCACTTAAGCTGTTTATTAAAATCAAACATCTAAGCATTGTTCTGGAAGAAAATAAACACCTCATTTTGTACACACATTTGGGATTTTGTTCTAAAACAATTTGTTCTTTTGTCAACATCTTGAGGAAATGTGCCTCCATCAACAAATAGGAAGACATAAATTTAACATCATCTGATTCTAAAGATGCACAAATTTTCTTTGGTATTTCAATATAGCTGTAACCAGAAGTAAGATTGTCACTCTGATTGTGTGGTTGAAGTATCACAAATGGCACTAGGCCTACATTTTGTTTTTCTTTGGACATTTCCAAAGAAATTTCAGCCCGTCTAGATACTCCATATTTCATCTGAAATATAAGATGTCAGTGTAAGATATCATTAATGGCAGCATCAGCATCAATTTAATGACATATATCAGTCTGATCAGTGCTGACGATGTCTTGTTGACATTGATTGTCCTGTAAACTGCAAATTAGTTAAATGAATAAAGAATTTGTGTGGAACAGTTCACAGCTAAAAAAAGATCGATTGAATAGTACTAGTAGTAGCTCAATCTCAGTGAGCCTGTCTTGTAATTAATTATATCTAGAAGTTTACGCGTTTTCCACAACACATTGAATAAATATATGAACTGGGCATAATCTTGATGGGTAATAGGCTGTTTCAAAATTTTAGAACAGAACATTACGTATCGTTAGAATACAGATGTATGTCTAAATACCGGCGAGTTTTTTACAGTTATAATAGACCAGAAGTTAGCAATTTTGACTATCCGAATAGTCCGACGACTGGTGCATTTACAAAAAAACATTTCTTACTTACACAATGCGCAAACGATAAATAGATAATGAGACTTAGTACGTTATTCACCGCATTTTAATTGCTTTAATCTTTCGGTTTGCAACGCAGGAAAGTGTAATACAATCATGATAACTGTCATGATAGAGAAAAGTCTCACTAACTGTCCACCTCATAAAAAGGGAAATAACTCTAATCGCGTCAATAGTCGTGGGGACATTTTGTATTTTTATTTCGTGTTTGACTTGATTTGTATTTTATTAGATGAAATAAGATAAATATGCTTGGCGCTATCTCTGTCTGTATTTTTTTGGAATGAGAGAAGTAGAAAAATCATTTAATCTTCCACTGAATTACAATCATGAGCAGTGTACAATAAGCGCTCCCTTCAAAAAGGCTTCTTGACAGATTTAGCTGCAATGCTAAACCATGTTCGCCAAATTAATGTGCATATCAATTCTAGTGATTGTCATCGCTATATTGTTGACTACTGAAAAGTTTTATCCTTTATTGAGCATTGTGTATGGATCTGTACCCTTTCTTTCTTCTTCTGACTCGCAGTTTTCAGCTCGGAAATTATTCACAAAATCTGAACTATCTAAGTACACAGGTCTAGAGAAACCAGAGATTTATCTGGCAATTATTGGAGATGTGTTTGATGTATCGCTAGGAAGTAGACATTATGGAGAAGGAGGCAGCTATCATTTTTTCACCGGTATCCCGCTTTAGGATAATTATTATTTTAATGTATATATAATCATCATGAGTTTGTGTCAGTCTAGGATTAGATAGATCTAGAACATTCAAAGTGTACATGTATGGTCTCTAATCATTCACTTTATGTTGTATTTTCTCTAAGTCAGCAAGAGCTGACAATTTCATACGATATCTTTGAACAAGCATTTTCTATGTAGCAGTACTAATTCTATGTACTAACATTAAATTTTGATGTATGAAAAAATCAGCAACTTCATTATAGATTTTTACTATTTTGTTTATTGTAGGAAAGGATGGCACTCGAGCATTTGTTACTGGAGATTTTACTACTGATGGTCTTATAGAAAGTACAGCAGGTCTTTCTCACACAGACATATTGGGCATCGAGGAATGGAATGAATTTTATAAAAAGAATTATAAACATATAGGTAATACATTATGTTAATGATTAAAATGGCTGGACATAATCATTATTTGTTAACTATGACATTATTGTGTTTAAATCGTAACATTGATTCTGATGTCAAAGAATGATCAATCTGATACCATTATAACAAAAGGAAATAGAATATTCTTGATCTATATATACAGTCTTTGAATTAATTTTTTGTGACAGGTTTCCTGACTATATATATACTTTATGAAGGAAACTCTCCAAAACTAGGTTGTCCCCCAAAAGACTTAAAGAAGGAAATAAATCCTTCCGGGCTGGGGGCAACCAAATAATTTGAAGGTGTCTATAGCTTCATCTAAAAAAAAGCTACCATTTCTGAATTGAAATCTGTTACTCATTGAGCCATTGCCAACTTATTTGTAGAAGTATGGTATATAATTTATATAATTTGTATACATAAACTAGCTGTTATATTATCAGCCCAATTTGCTTAGTTGGTAGAGCATCTGACTTGCAAGCAGGAGGTCGCAGAGACTTGAGCCCCGCATCGGGAACATTATTTTTCATCCTCCTATTATATATCAATACAATTGGAATAGATTTATCTGAAATAATCATTCTGTGATTGACAATAGTTCTGTGAAATATTGATTCCTTCTTATTTTGATATGATTCTGAGGAGCACTATACAACAGTTCTTGGGAATATATCTATACTCTGTTTATTTTTGTTATTTCATATCTATCTGTGTGTGTATTCTTACAGGAAGAGTAACTGGATATTTTTATGATGAGAATGGTCAGCCAACAGAAGCACTGAACACTTATTATCGTCAGCTGGAAGAAGCCAAAAGAAATAAATTGTCAGAGGAGGATGACAAAAGAATGTTTCCACCTTGTAATTTTGAGTATAAACAAGGATGGGGACGTAGGATTTGGTGTTCTACATTAAGGTAATATCCGAGGTTGACTTCAAAGATCATTTAGTATCATATGAGCCTGAAATGTTAGCTCACCTGATTATATTTTTCCTCAAAGTCGAGAACTAATTTTATACATGTAGAATTTATATCTGATTACTTTCTTACAGTGTAGATAATAACTGCTTAATTATAAAAAGTGTTTGCTTCTTGTGACTTGATAAAAAATGTAGGTGTGTTAGGGTTGATCAATACTAAAATTTGTCAAAATCACTTATTTTCAAAATTTAAATAGTTAGCCGGTATACAACTTGATCTAAAAAAACAAGTATTCTTGCATTACTGTGTTGAAGATAGGAAAAGATGTTCTGCTTCAAGCTATTGACATTATGTTTAACTCACAAAAAAAACTTCCATAAAGTTAAAAATATGTTTTTGAAAAGTTTATGGTTTTGATTAAACTTTTTTGTTCATATCAGAGTAATAATAATAATATGCAGATAAGTGATTGTGATTCTTACTAGTGTGGTGTATTAAAGTCTTTAATGTAAAACATTTATCTTTAATATATTTCAGTGGAGGTGTTACCAGAGATTGGGCTGGTGTACCTAGACAATATTTTCAACCTGGAAAATCAGAGCCTAGATGTGCTTGTATCAAAAACAGTGGACTTCCATCAGGATCTTCAAACGCTCAAAGTAACAATGGAGATTTAGATAATCCACTTATGAAAATTTATGATGGTTGTGATGAAAAATCATTTGAATGTTTCTTCAAGGATTGACAACATTGCTAAATAAAGGGACAGATTAAGTCATTTTTACCTTTTTCAGTGAATGATATGAATTTATTGTACTGTACATTATATTATTATGTCTCCCCTTTGAAGAACTGGGGATAACTTGCTTTACACATGTCTTTCTTTCCATCAATCTTGTCTGTCCATAATCAAACCTTGTCAAACCTGTAACTACAGGACATTTCAGCCTAGAGTCTTCATACTTGGTGGGAAAGTTGGTTATTACATGTAGATGACCCCTACTGAATTTTAGGTCAGTACATCAAAGGTCAAGGTCACAGTGACCTTAAACACAAAAACCTTGTCCAGCCAATAACTAGAGAAAAATTTGGCCTTAGGTCCCAGGGATTTTTTTAAGCGATTTTATAGCCAAATTTCGGTCATATTCCTAATGGAAAATAGTATCTTTTTTTCCCAATTCACAGACAAACATTCCCAATCCTTTAAATAATTTTATAAGTTCATTAACATCACTATTGTAGTAAATACCTTATTATTCTACTACTGTTCTATGAGAGTAAGTAGAATAAGTTGAATAAGCAATAATTGTAGTTATACATTTTTCCCAATTTTGATTCCAATCCCAAGGGTATGGGTCATATTCCCAAAATACCGGGGGAAAAAACCTGGGTCCTCAGAGTTGGTAAATATGTTGATTAATGATATAATCAAAGGATCACATTTTCTATTCTGAAATAAAAAGTCTGTTAAATGCATGATTTATTGGGGTGGGTATAAAAGGCAGACATATAGACAAAAAAGACATAGAGGGAAAACACAGACAACATAGAAATATATAGGGATATTAATATAGCAAACAACATGCAATGATTATGTTTACATATGATGCAATAATTTATATGTACATGATTTTGAATACATTGTTAATGTATGCAGTATTTATATGCAATTTTAGAGAACTATTGACATGTTCTAGTTAATGCAGCCCACTTTCATGCATTATTACATATTTAATATAAAAATAGTTAAACAATGGTTGATCAGCTTTTTAAGTGTACATGTATTGTATGTTTGATTATCATTTAAGTGTTGAACGTACACTTCATACACTCTGACAGAATTAATAAAAGGAAAATTGTCAGACCTCATCCTTGTCAGCCATTGTTATCTATTGTACTAAATTTTTATCAGTTGTGTTCAGGGGTTTAGTTTTATTACATTTGTTAATAAAATCATGAAACAATCAATTGGGACAGTATACTTGTGTTACTGATTTTTTCTTAAATATCCAAATATTGGAACACCTTAAGATATCCTGAATTAGTTCTTGAACTGTACATTGATGGTCGAGAAACTCTTGACTTTGAATTCCGCAAAATGGAAGGATAAGATTACCACTCCATAATGGATCAAAACAATGATTTGAAACTTGATAGGTTGTGATGAAAAGGCAGAGTGCAAGAAATAGGGCTGTGGATTGCAAGGTAAGTGGCGATCCAATCCACGATTGAAAACTTAGATCCACAAATCGAATCACGAATCTTTTGTTGTCAACCCATCTGAAACGTAAACATTGCAGTCCAGAAGACAGCTGAATTTCATTTTCTTTTAGAAATAATGAAATATAAATTGGTCCTATGGCTTAAGTTTATATGTAACCCTATGAATGGGTTTACCAACATCATTTTCCGATTTATACCTGGGACCCATTATTTAAAGATTTGGTTGGACCTCTAGGCAAACAAATCAAGAAGAAAGAATACACTTATGTTAAGCAATATGGCAAACCACAAATTTCAGTAATGACAATTATTCGTACTCAATTTATCAATTTGATTTGTGATTACTTGGATACTCGCCACAGCCCTAGCAAGAATCATGATTCTGGATTTTGAATTTTTTGGGTTACTGCCCTTTGATTAAATTAAATATTGTCTGGTATATAACTTTAGCTTTTTAAAACTAAGCATGTTTCTAGATAGCAACAGGGGAAGTTCAGAACACAAGGAACATAGCTCTATCTGTTTTATTTTTAAAGTTATTGCCCTTTGATAATTTTCATATGTAAACATAGTAGTACATGCACTTGTCTAAAGACTTTCTCTGTAATAAAAGCCATTTGCTTGAAACTTTGTTGGTAGACGGATGGTAATAAAAAGAAGTGTAGAGTTTTGGGTTATTGCCCTTAGATTAATATTTGTTTTCTCTGTACCTTGTTGCATCAGCGTGCTTTTTAAGAGGAAAGACATCCCTCCTTTGATAGCTTATCCTTTTCAAAGATTAGTATATTTACTTTTTACAATGGGTGATATAACTAGTTCTGGCTTCCAAAACTTTAAAAGCCGCTTTTTAATACATTTCTTTGTTTTTTATGCGGCATACCCGTAATATCACAGTGTAACCCGGGTACGCTGAAGACCTTAAGCTATGATATAACGTGCCTTGGACCAATGTTTATATTGGACCAAAATATTCACCCATCATGCTGAGGTTGTACGAATGTTAACAACTCTGTGACATCATAGCTCCGGAAATATGTACAGTGTTCCACTATGATTTGCAATGTGTACACTGCTACGGTAGCGCTATGCACTGACCTGTGTTCTTCTGCTCGGTGCATTATGGGTATTTGCCAGGAACTACATGAGCCAATATATTTTTTTGCAACAAAACCATGTCCGGAAAATATTTCTATTAAACTCGCTGATAATAGGGAAAAAATACTTTTGCGATATAGACGATACTGAAATACACATATTTCCATAAGTAATATTATCTGTAGCAAGGACTTATGTATGTATATAAGTCCTTGTCTGTAATGTGTGGAAATTTGTAATGTAGTTGATCAAAGTGTCGTAATTAGCATATTTCCACTGTCCCTCAATTAGTTTTTTTTCACATCTGAGATAGTCTTTCGGCGAAATAGGGATACACTGGATGTTTTAACCCCTTAAATGAAAATTTGGTTTATTTTTCATGATATTATGTATAGAAAACATTGTATATCTACATATTTAATACTTTTTTGAGGTTACATTCTTTGTACCTGAAAGTATGTTCAGTGATGTAACCATTTCCTTACATCACCAAATACAAGGTTATTCCCCTTTATAAAAGATACGCCACTACCTGCCTTTTGATGAGCATTTCTTAAAACAAGTATGACGGACGTCTTAAAAAGAATAAGTTGCGTGTGAACAAAAAATGAAAATGTTTTAGACTCTAGGTGAGTGCGTACAATTCTGTTTGTTACTTGCTGTAACAGGATGATTTCGCCTTACGTTTGCAGTAGGTATGACTATTTATATCGCATAGAGTGTGTTTAGAAAGGATTTAACATTTCGCAACCTAGTGGAATGCACATGCATCTGTTTCTATAGGATTAACGGTGATTATTAATTAACTATTCAATATAAGGCGCGTTTTCACTTCAAATGCTGGGCCGATATGAAGTTCACCAAGACATTATGAAAACAAAACTCGGCCATTATGAAAAAACTCGGCTATTATGAAATTCGGTCATTCTGATTGGCTGTCCAGCTCGGCCATTATGAACAACTCGTCCATTATGAGATTCGGTCATTCTGATTGGCTGTCCAGCTCGGCCATTATGAAACCGCTGCTATATTCTATAGTTAATTAATAAAATTGTCAATAAGTAAGTGTTTTCATAATGGCCTTATTATTGGCTTCAGACAGTCATATTAGCCTGAGGCCTTCGGCCTCAGGCTAATATGACAGTCTTCAGCCCAATAACAAGGCCATTATGAAAACACTTACTTATTAACATTATAATAAAGATTAAATATATCCTTGATGTAACAATCCTTGATGTAACAGCATAAATCGTTACAGCAAGGAGCGTTATTGTTTTATAAAGGAAAATGTTTAGTTAAATGTTTCATATGAGTTTTATCTTAGTATTTTTCTGACTTAAATGTACACCCATTTGTTAGGCAACATGAAATCAACCATACTGAAATGCTTTTATAATCACTTGTATCCATGTACTTCATCAAAATATCAGTCAAGTTTGCAGAATAGTGTTACATCAAGGATAAATTATCACAAAATGCTGAAACATATGCCATACACACAACAGAATGAAGATTATTTAATAATGTAAATGTGTTTTGGTATATGCTATTCATAGGAAGAAATATATTTTTTTTGTTGACATGGTGTGTAAAAGAAACTGTTGTGGTGAATAATTGTAACATCAAGGAGATCGTTGTGTTACATCATGGAAATGTTTATGTTGCAAAATATACAGACTTTTTTCTTGAATAAAATGTTTACCGGGTACTCTTTTTTAAACTGTATTTTTCTTGTGTGATATACAATGCAGTTGACAGTGATATAGCCTGCAAGAGTTGGAGGAAGTGGGAAAGTGAACTCGTAGTAACACCTGTGACAGAAAGAATGCTAGTGAGAGTGAATGGGACAGTGAGACAGTAAATAGTATCACCAGTGACAATCAGGTTGGTATTGAGAAAGTATGTAGTAACACCAGTGACAGACAGGTTGACAGTGAGAAAGTAAGCAGTATCACCAGTGACAATCAGGTTGGTATTGAGAAAGTAAGTAGTAACACGAGTGACAGACAGGTTGGTGGTGAGAAAGTAAGTAATAACACGAGTGACAGACAGGTTGCTAGTGAGAGTAATAGGGCAGTGAGAAAGTAAGTAGTAACACGAATGACAGACTTGTTGGTAGTGAGAGTGAAGGGGGCAGTGAGAAAGTAAGTTGTAACACCTGTGACAGACAGGTTGGTAGTGAGAGTAGAGGGGGCAGTGAAAAATTAAGTGCATGTAGTAACACCAGTGACAACCAAGTTGGTAGTGAGAGTGAAGGGGGCAATGATACAGTAAGTAGTAACACCAGTGACAACCAAGTTGGTAGTGAGAGTGAAGGAGACAATGAGACAGTAAGTAGTAGGCCTAACACCAGTGACAACCAAGTTGGTAGTGAGAGTGAAGGGGGCAATGAGACAGTAAGTAGTAACACCAGTGACAACCAAGTTGGTAGTTAGAGTGAAGGGGGCAATGAGACAGTAAGTAGTAACACCAGTGACAACCAAGTTGGTAGTGAGAGTGAAGGGGGCAATGAGACAGTAAGTAGTGACACCAGTGACAGACATGTTGCTAGTGAGTGTAAGAGGGCACTGAGAAAGTAAGTAGTAACACGAGTGACAGACATGTTGCTAGTGAGTGTAAGAGGGCACTGAGAAAGTAAGTAGTAACACGAGTGACAGACAGGTTGCTAGTGAGAGTAAGAGGGCACTGAGAAAGTAAGTAGTAACACGAGTGACAGACATGTTGCTAGTGAGTGTAAGAGGGCACTGAGAAAGTAAGTAGTAACACCAGTGACAGACATGTTGCTAGTGAGTGTAAGAGGGCACTGAGAAAGTAAGTAGTAACACCAGTGACAGACATGTTGCTAGTGAGTGTAAGAGGGCACTGAGAAAGTAAGTAGTAACACGAGTGACAGACATGTTGCTAGTGAGTGTAAGAGGGCACTGAGAAAGTAAGTAGTAACACGAGTGACAGACATGTTGCTAGTGAGTGTAAGAGGGCACTGAGAAAGTAAGTAGTAACACGAGTGACAGACATGTTGCTAGTGAGTGTAAGAGGGCACTGAGAAAGTAAGTAGTAACACGAGTGACAGACATGTTGCTAGTGAGTGTAAGAGGGCACTGAGAAAGTAAGTAGTAACACGAGTGACAGACATGTTGCTAGTGAGTGTAAGAGGGCACTGAGAAAGTAAGTAGTAACACGAGTGACAGACATGTTGCTAGTGAGTGTAAGAGGGCACTGAGAAAGTAAGTAGTAACACGAGTGACAGACATGTTGCTAGTGAGTGTAAGAGGGCACTGAGAAAGTAAGTAGTAACACCAGTGACAGACATGTTGCTAGTGAGTGTAAGAGGGCACTGAGAAAGTAAGTAGTAACACGAGTGACAGACATGTTGCTAGTGAGTGTAAGAGGGCACTGAGAAAGTAAGTAGTAACACCAGTGACAGACATGTTGCTAGTGAGTGTAAGAGGGCACTGAGAAAGTAAGTAGTAACACCAGTGACAGACATGTTGCTAGTGAGTGTAAGAGGGCACTGAGAAAGTAAGTAGTAACACCAGTGACAGACATGTTGCTAGTGAGTGTAAGAGGGCACTGAGAAAGTAAGTAGTAACACGAGTGACAGACAGGTTGCTAGTGAGAGTAAGAGGGCACTGAGAAAGTAAGTAGTAACACGAGTGACAGACAGGTTGCTAGTGAGAGTTAAGGGGGCAGTAAGAAATTAAATACATGTAGTAACACCAGTGACAAACAGGTTGGTAGTGAGAGTGAAGGGGGCAATGAGACAGTAAGTAGTAACACCTGTGACAAACAGGTTGGTAGTGCGAGTGAAGGGGGCAATGAGACATATATATATACAAAATGAAAGTTATAAACAATCACATAGCGTGACGTCATCGTATGTTACACATTGGAGCCAAGCGTTCTTCAACATTGTGTTTCATTGAATAATTAGTGTCATCAAGGACTTATATACATACATATGTATGTATATAAGTCCTTGGTGTCATTGACAAAAGTACAAGAATAGAAATGGTATAAAGTATTCATTTTACACAACTAAACACATTTTGTCAATAACATACAACCAATATGGTTGTTTTGACATTTTTTATCCTTCCGCGTAACTATATTTTAGCGTATGTATAACTATCTAAATGTGGATATATATAGTAATCAGTTCTGTGTATAGAGGGTAGACAAACGTAGTGACGTCACGCTATGTATAGAACCCTACGATTTGTTAACAAACTTTTTTCTTATGTTTTTATTTTTCGCTATAATATAAATATATATATTTCTGAATGGGCGTTATTAAGCCACATTTTATTTCCTTATGAATAATTCAACATTCGGTATATTTAAAAATACATTAGTCATGGTTATATTTATCATTAATTAATACTTGGGAAACCAAAACAAATTTGGTAATCCCGTATGATATAAACAGGTAATCCCATTATGATATAGACAGGTACTCCGGCTATAGTATAAACTTACATGAGTTCATATATCAACCAATATCCATAATAAAATGATAAACTGTTTATTATCAGTTATGGATATGCTGTGTTATGTAGCCGTTACCTGCATCATTCTCTGTATCACAAGAGGTAAGAGATCAAAAACATATTTATGCTATCACTAAAAAGTCTTATCTCATTTCAAAATATTGTTCCAGTCTAAACTACACAGAAATCGGGTTAGAAAGATTTCTACACTTAGAATGTTTTTCATTAAATACATTGATCAAAACGAGGTGTATAATACACAGCTCTTATAGCAGAAACGTATTATACGTCAATGGACTTTTATATGTGACTAAAAAGCATATGTCCAAAATATTCTAAATATACAATCATGGAAAAAATGATCTACTTTCTGTATACATGTAGAATAAATTTAAGAGAAATGGTAATATAAAAAACTATGCCGTGAAACATCACCAAAGCAACATCCTTTGGGAGAGACAAAAATTATGTTGTTGTTGAGATGTTGTTGCTCTAGAGAAATTTAGTCGTTATATCGTGCAGTTGGAAAAGACCTTTCTGTTGCTGATGGGAGATTTTTGGTCAAGAGAGGGTCGCTCTGGAGAGTGTTGGAACGCCTGTTTGATACACTATAGTATAGTCTTAGTATATATTGATATGTGACATGCAGTTGTAATTCATTGTATGTTCTTTATAACATACGATATCATTTTTTCTTTATTATTTTCACACAGTGAACAGTGAACACTATTTTTGTGGCGACAAGTTGGAAATTTATGATACAACCAAAAGCACGTGCAAAAATGGTCACGTGATACCTTTAAATGTCACCATACCTGATACGCCAGTCAAGTACCTATGTGGTCCATCGAGAGCTATCTTCGATCCATCAGAATATGATTGTACAGATAATCGACTTGTGTTGAAGAAAACACATGCCAAACATACCAAAGGTTTGTAATTATATATAGTATTAGTCTACCTCATATACCTACATAATTGTTTGGTGATTTAAACGGTAACATAATCTGTAAACAAAACATATAGCGATACAACAGTAATTTCAAAATTATAACTATTGTAGGATACTTTACAGTTTGTCCTGGACTACAGTTTGTCCTAATTTCTCGTCCAATGAAATGTCCGCATTTCATTTGAAATTTGAAAAATATATCGCATAAAATCTGCCGAATCCCTGATATGGAGAAAATAAGTGCTACGTGACCAAACGCTGAATAGGGCGGTGCAAGTTGCATCAGTTTTATTACGTCATCCTTTAACCGTTAAATAAAGTAGGCGGAGTTTAAACCGCTCATAGACTTCGTAGGAGATTCGGTAGCGTTTGTTGAACCAGGTCGTATAGCATACGAATTTTCCATGGTTTTCGTTATTTCTGTTGGATTTAATGCCAGAATAGAATTTCAGTTACCATCTTTCCTTGGTACGAATAGTACCAGGTTTCATGGTTATAAAATTGTTTCCATCAAATTGCATAGCTTGTCTTTGTATATTTCTAAATAAACTATGATCAGACAATTACTCATACATACATGTAGATACATGAATCTTTCATCATCATAATCAATCTGAATATGCATTTTATAAATCAACCAGCACCTTATATTCAACAGTAGAACGTTGAGAATGGAATGGATTTGATGCTCAGAGATCGATTGTAAGTTGTATAATATCTGGGCCGGTGCTAGACACCACACCTGCAAGGTTTTCCGATCTAAGGCGCACTCGAACTTAAACATGTGCAAGAATCCAAGAAGTTTGGAAAGAAACAGAAAGGTCGAAAACTGTAAATAACGGTGCACAAGCCTAATGGTCCAAATTGAAAGAATGGTGAAACAGTAAGAAACATTGAAATCAATCGTGCATTTCTGGGTATTAATTGTTTATATAATAATTAAGACAATACCAGTTCCTCGAGAAAAAAACATGAAAGATCTAGAATTCGTCGTAAGCTAAGTGAAAATCCATTGTTACAGGTAAATGCTGGCTCTAAAGCACACTGAATGCCCCCGCTTTCTTTTAAATTTCCTTCTGAACTGAGGTACTTTGTGGGCGGTGTCAAATTAATATATAGTGATGATTGACAGTTTTTGTCGAGACAGAACATGCGCACGTGACAGAAATTAGGACAAACTGTAAATCAGTTATCGTTCATATTTTGAATTTTATGCGACATATCACTGCGCTCCGCTTCGCGTCGCTTGTGATATATCCCATAAAATTCAAAATATGAACGATAACTAATACATACTAAATGTTTTCTATGTAACCATAAACTTGTCAATAAATAAATTAAGAATGAATATTACGTATTGGTAATTCTATCTTAACTAATTAATATGACAATGATATAATATTGTGCACTATTCCTGTGCATGAAGTTTATTTTTAGTTTTTTTCTACGGAATCCCTATTCGTCACAAAGCTTTTCCCAGAGCTATTTTCTTATTTATAATTGTCGTTTTTTTATTTATAGAATTTAGAAGTTCAACTGGTACAGTAAGCTTTATAAGTAAGTTTTACTTTGTACATGTTTTGTTTTTATTAATTGTTATTTGAGATATTTAGAAATCGTGATATGCACAAATGTACGTTTGCACAGCCATTCACACTTAAAAATCTAATTAATTTTCCCCATTAGTTGTCGATACTATATTGACATGAATAGATTTTTTGCTTACATATATATTTTTCTGGTGTTTTTGATCGGTTAATTTTATTTTTTACGTGCCAACATCGAAATATGTACATGTAGTGATTTTATACTACATGTACGACTATTATGTAAACATGTATACTTGAAATTTGATTAAACGCATATTTCTACATATACATACGAAATATAATGAAAAACTAAATATACAGACGAAAGTACACAAATATACGCTTCAGAATGTACATGTAGAAGACAAGTTTATCAACTACACATAGTTAGAATAGTGCAAAATGTACAAGTAGTAGACAAGTTTATCAATTACACATTGTTAGAATAGTGCAAAATGTACATGCAGTAGACAAGTTTATCAATTACACATAGTTAGAATAGTGCAAAATGTACATGTAGTGACAAGTTTATCAATTACACATAGTTAGTAATAGTGCAAAATGTACATGTAGTAGACAAGTTTATCAATACCACATTGTTAGAATAGTGCAAAATGTACATGCAGTAGACAAGTTTATTAATTACACATAGTTAGAATAGTGCAAAATGTACATGTAGTAGACAAGTTTATCAATTACACATAGTTAGAATAGTGCAAAGTGTACATGTAGTAGACAAGTTTATCAATTACACACTGTTAGTTTAGTGCAAAATGTACATGTAGTAGACAAGTTTATCAATTACACATAGTTAGAATAGTGCAAAATGTACATGTAGTAGGCAAGTTTATCAATTACACACAGTTAGAATAGTGCAGAATATACATGTAGTAGACAAGTTTATCAATTACACATAATTAGAATAGAGCAAAATAGTGCTTGAAGTAGTATGTATGATTTCAATTTATGTTTGAAAATGCCTACATGTACATTTGTATTTATATTTTCAGTTGGTTTCGTTTTAGTCGCAATATTTATCCTGACAGTGTCAATTTGGACTGTATTACGGGTGGTAAAGAAACCGAAAGGAAATTATCAAAGTCCTGCCTGTACACATTTGATTTGTGAACAAGCTACACAGACAGTGTGAACAATCTACACACATACGATGTGAACAATCTACACATACAGTGTGAACAATCTACACACACGGTGTGAACAATCTACACACACGGTGTGAACAATCTACACAGACGGTGTGAACAATCTACACACACGGTGTGAACAATCTACACACACGGTGTGAACAATCTACACACACGGTGTGAACAATCTACACACACGGTGTGAACAATCTACACACACGGTGTGAACAATCTACACACACGGTGTGAACAATCTACACACACGGTGTGAACAATCTACACACACGGTGTGAACAATCTACACACACGGTGTGAACAATCTACACAGACAGTGTGAACAATCTACACACACGATGTGAACAATCTATACAGACAGTGTGAACAATCTACACACATGGTGTGAACAATCTACACACACAGTGTGAACAATCTACACAGACAGTGTGAACAATCAAAACGTGTAATTAAATTGATCTACTGATAAAGAGGTTGTGAATTCGAACCCAGAGCAAGGCTCACACTGTCCGTGACAAATATGTGACTGAAGATATTACATCCTATGTTAAATTGTCTTCCACCTCTGAATTATGTAGGGTAGCTTGACAGTAGCTTGCGGATATATTGTTTTTAGTACCGATTGAGGCCTAAATGAAGTCCAGGGAAGCTGATTAGGATAACTGCTCGCTACGATGTTGAAAATCGCGTTAAATCCGTTGAAATAAATAAATAAGTGAAACAAGACCTGTGTATTCAATATCGAGGACGATCACATGACTTGCTGATTTTGTAATGTGTTATAGCTTGGTATATTACATTAATACGTACAACTTGTCTACATGCGTTGGCGTAATTCAGTGAATCAGGCACACTATTTACATAATTATTATGTTGGTATGTAACAATAAAACATGCAACAGAAGGTATACACGTGTCGATGTGTTACAATTTATTTTCATTTTATGTTTCATTTGTATCAATGGGGAATTATGCATTGTCCAAATTTCAAATGAAACATCTATTTTCCTGATTTACACTCCCCAAAATGGTCCAAATATAATCTTTGATGAACACATCTCGCCTTTTCAAAATGACATCTGAAGATAAAAAATTCGTAAGTTTGCCAATATATAACTTGCCCATTTTATGAGCTTAAAGATATTTAAACGAAGTATGCAACACGCGATTTAAGGCTTTTATAAAATAAATGTGATAATATAAATAAAAGTATATGGTTCTGTTGGCTGGATGCCAAACCATCGAATACTGTTAAGACTAAATTTTCGCCTTACTGTAACGATATAAGAAGTCTCCCTTAAAAGACTATGTGGGATGGACCAGTGTTCTGTGTCACTATATGTACATTGCTTCGCCTTCAACTTCATGCACATAATTTGAAATGTTTAATCATTGCTGTTTCAAATATTGATAGTTTTAGCTCTTATAATCTGTTGGTGGAATGAAAGCACTGTGTTGTATTGTAACATTGAAGTAAACTCAGGATTGGTAAACCAAGAACTTCATTTTGTTACATCGATCTATCTGAAGTTAAATGTAAGTCTCTGATACTAAAAACGAAGGTGAATACATATTTTACGATCCAATTCCATGATTATCAATCTCGTTAGTCTGTGAATACATGTATAATAATGAGTCTGAATTGACCATGTACGATCCGTCAAAAACACACAATGGTTTAGCTTAAATGATGAAGTTAAGTCTAACTTACATATTTGAATATGTAACACCATTAGTACCACAATACTGGATACTTTCACTGACAGACTGACAGTCCATCTGTAACAAGGATTCACAGGCGATATCTAACACAATCTCTTGTTGTACTTTCTCATGATCACAGGGTCCTACGTGGTCCAGAGTGACAGATCGATTGTTGCATAGTGCTTTGGAGAATTCGCAGCTTCAAAGTTCATGAAATATAATTTGAGTTCGTACGTTTACCTGTTTTTGGATATTTTAAAACAAATAGTGGCATATTTGTAAACATAAATAATTATCTGTTAATTATAACAAGTACTGATAAAAGTACCTGATCCACTGGACTAATATGTCACCTGGAACCCAGCATTTATATATACATCTATCTATTGACATAAATTATAATAACGTAAGTTACAAATGTATGATAGTTTATATGTGTGTATAATAGGTATGTATTGCGTATGTTTATAATAAGAGTGTATTATGGTATGTACTACAATCGACCTGTATGTATTATGTATGTGTAATAGATCGATATTCCATAGTTCCGTGATCTACGATCCTTGCTCGTGGTCCGCTTACGCCCATGCGTAGCTTATCCGTTAGTCCGTGACAGAAAGAATTACCATTTTACTTGTATGAAAGAAGGATATCGCATAAAAAAGAATGGAGTAGAACCAGTGACACACGCTGCAGGTAAGAATGATAAACACATCGACGAAAATCCCAGCCTGTATTTACGACAAATATACAAGAGAATGCTTCGACCATTATAATATATACAAATGTATATCATCTTTTAATCATTCTAGGAGTTTGAACGAGTTGCAGCACTATTTCATTGACTTTTTCCGTCGCATCTTTGATAATTAGTAATGTCATATTTGATTATGAACTTAGCATCTCTCTCCAAATAAGTAGAATTGTACTTACTGGTTTTCGTATGTAATTTTGTTACTGGCGCAAACTGTTCCACTAGCAAAGTGTGAACAGTTCAAATTGACCAAATATGCACATTGGTCAAATTTGGCATCCAGTAGATAGAGATAACATGGTGCTGAAATAATCGTACAAAATAGTTCTCTGTTGAAAAGTGCATTCTTTATAATGAAAGGTGTTGGGAAAAATGGGAAAATGAATTTTTATCCTATTGTGATACAAAGGTTTAACAATGGCACATTGTTTTTTTTAAACTGTACATGTACATTGAACTAGTGACGAACTTTTATAGATTCATGTACTATGCATATAAAATAATCAAACACATCCGTAAAAAGTGTCAATATACTTACGGCAAGTTGCTGCAATCACAATAAACATTAACAACAATGCACAGTTTTGAATATTTTGTGTCATTGTGTGATTATTTAGTTATATCTATCTAGAAAGGTATAAGGTCAAACATATGTCGTGACAGATAAGAGAACTACACGAAGTATACAGGATATAGATCTTTGATTATTAAAACCTACATGTATATTATACGTGAAGAGTTTGCTCTATATAGCAAAATCATTGATCTATGTTCCATTTTTGTTGTTCGGTACGAACACAAAGTTAAGACCATTTCTCAACAGTTGGTCGGTTTCAATTTTCCTACATACCGAAGAGCTTCCATTAATCTTCCGCCTACGAGCATAGTTCCAGTTTTACAATTCAATGGTAAAAATGCAAATTCAAATATTACGTGCATTTAAGTCAAAATCAGATGGCTATCATAATCGTAAACGAGCAATACAAAATTTTAACAGTCTTAAAAAATCTAAACAATCCTCTACCTCGGATTACTACAGTATTTACTATCAATACATACATTTCAAGGAAGGATGACAGCATAATTCTCGTGCTTTATATGCTAATTTAGTCTGGTCCCTAGCTTCTATTGTAAACATATAGAAGTCATCATTGAATTCATGGACGATAAGATGACAACTGTGAGTCAACCAGATACATGTATTTAACTAGAAGCCCAAGGGCAACATGTCGAGCCCCTGTTTAGCCAGCTTGTGATCTTGACCTTTGAACTACAAATATGGGTGATATTCATGACACATCATTTCATTGAAGTAAACTTTTATACCAATTTATTTAAAAATCCTTGAATGCAAACAGAAGTTACAGCCCAGACAAGGAAAATATATTTGACCGAATGTGTAATCTTGACCTTTGACCTATAAAAATCTGGGTGTTGCCCAAGACACATGGTCGCATTGTATTATAGCAAGTCATTTTTAAATAATTCTATGCATAAGGGAGACACAGCCCTGACAAGGTGTATAACGATTATTTTTTATGTTTGACCTCTAAGTGTGAACTTGACCTTTACGCTAGAGACATGGATCTTACGCACTGCACACCGCCTCATGGTGTTTAACAATTATGCCAAGTTATCTTAATAAAAGTTTTTATGCATAAGGGAGATACAGCCCAGACAAGGTGTATAATGCTCATTTTTGATGTTTGACCTCTAAGTGTGACCTTGACCTTTGAGCTAGAGACCTGGATCTTGCGCACTGCACACCGTCTCATGGTGTTTAACAATTATGCCAAGTTATCTTAAAAAGTTTCTATGCATAAGGGGGATACAGCCCGGACAAGGTCTATAATGCTCATTTTTTATGTTTGACCTCTAAGTGTGACCTTGACCTTTGAGATAGAGACCTGGATTTTGCGCACTGCACACCGTCTCATAGTGTTTAACAATTATGCCAAGTTATCTTAAAAAGTTTCTATGCATAAAGGGGATACAGCCCGGACAAGGTCTATAATGCTCATTTTTTATGTTTGACCTCTATGTGACCTTGACCTTTGAGCTAGAGACCTGGATTTTGTGCACTGCACACCGTCTCATGGTGTTTAACAATAATGCCAAGTTATCTTAAAAAGTTTCCATGAATAAGGGAGATACAGCCCGGACAAGGTCTATAATGCTCATTTTCGACGTTTGACCTCTAAGTGTGACCTTGACCTTTGAGATAGAGACCTGGATTTTGCGCACTGCACACCGTCTCATGGTGTTTAACAATTATGCCAAGTTTTTTTAAAAAGTGTCAATGCATAAGGGAGATACAGCCCGGACAAGGATCCGGACGGACACACTAACTAACTAACTCACTCACTCACTCACTCACTCACTCACTCACTAACTAACTAACTAACTAACGTACAGACACGCAACCGCCATTGTGGCGACTATGTCGAGCTCACCGCAGGCGGGCTCGACAAAAAAGTGGTTCATCGGGAAATTTTAATCGATTAATTCTATGCTTATACTTAAAGCTCATGGAACGTGAACAACTTTAACAAAAGCGTAGAACTTCAAGTGGTCTGCATCAAAATTAATGCGTAAACTATCGTTCAGTTTCCAAAACTCAGCCTACAAAGAAATTCAACTTTTGACTGCTGCTTTGTAGTTCCGAACAACTGAGGAACCTTCAGAGCTTGGATTATAATTATTTTGCCGTAAAGTACAATGTATTGCGATTACATTTACTTAATTAAGTTGATGAAACATTTCAGTTGTGGTTGTGTTGCAGACATTATTTTTAGAAAAATACATACATGTATAGGCCTTTGAATAATCAGCATTGACCATAATACATCATTTCTAATCTTAGAAACCAGTCACTTTCTTTTAGAACACATTCATTAACATTTGGAACTGTCAATATACGAAATTACTATTATTATCATTCGCTGTTTTAAAAGCTATAAGGGCCTCCGTTTTCCAGTGGATATGGTCACATAATAGTATTTACTAGCCTCTCACCGCTTCGATTTCGAATCCCACACAGGATCAGTCAAAATTTCACATTCACTTGCCGCTAATAGACTCTTACTGTTAGTGGTCGAAGTTTGTGTTGGTCAATTAATGGACAATGTTTGTGTTGGCTTTTTATGGACAATGTTTGTGTTGGCTGTTTTGGAGCGATGTTTGTGTTAGCTGTTTTATGGTCGATGCTTATGTTAGCTGTTATATGGGCGATGTTTGTGTTGGCTGTTTTATGGACAATGTTTGTGTTTGCTTTGTATGGACAATGATTATGTTGGCTGTTTTATGGATAATGTTTGTGTTGGCTGTCTTTTGGGCGATGTTTGTGTTGGCTGTTTTATGGACAATGTTTGTCTTGGCTGTATTATGGTCGATTATGTTGGCTGTTGTATGGGTAATGTTTATGTTGACTGTTGTTAGGTCGATGTTTGTGTTGGCTGTTATATGGGTAATGTTTGTGTTAGCTGTTTTATAGACGATGTTTGTGTTGGCTGTTTTTTGGGTGATGTTTGTGTTAGCTGTTTTATGGACGATGTTTGTGTTGGCTGTTTTATAGACGATGTTTGTGTTGGCTGTTTTATGGACAATGTTTGTGATGGCTGTTATATGGTCGATGTTTGTGATGGCTGTTATATGGGCGATGTTTGTGTTGGCTGTTTTATGGACAATGTTTGTGATGGCTGTTTTATGGTCGATGCTTATGTTGGCTGTTATATGGGCGATGTTTGTGTTGGCTGTTTTATGGACAATGTTTGTGTTGGCTGTTTTTTGGGCGATGTTTAAGTTGGCTGTTATATGGACAATGTTTGTGTTGGCTGTTTTTTGGGTGATGTTTGTGTTGGCTGTTTTATGGACAATGTTTGTGATGGCTGTTTTATGGACAATGTTTGTGATGGCTGTTATATGGGCGAAGTGTTTGTGTTGGCTGTTTTTTGGGTGATGTTTGTGTTGGCTGTTTTATGGACAATGTTTGTGTTGGCTGTTTTATGGACAATGTTTGTGTTGGCTGTTTTATGGGCGATGTTTGTGTTGGCTGTTCTATGGGCGATGTTTGTGTTGGCTGTTTTATGGACAATGTTTGTGATGGCTGTTATATGGGCGATGTTTGAGTTGGCTGTTATATGGACGATGTTTGTGTTGGCTGTTTTTTGGGTGATGTTTGTGTTGGCTGTTTTATGGACAATGTTTGTGTTGGCTGTTTTATGGACAATGTTTGTGTTGGCTGTTTTATGGGCGATGTTTGTGTTGGCTGTTTTATGGGCGATGTTTGTGTTGGCTGTTTTATGGACAATGTTTGTGATGGCTGTTATATGGGCGATGTTTGAGTTGGCTGTTATATGGGCGATGTTTGAGTTGGCTGTTATATGGACGATGTTTGTGTTGGCTGTTTTTTGGGTGATGTTTGTGTTGGCTGTTTTATGGACAATGTTTGTGTTGGCTGTTTTATGGACAATGTTTGTGTTGGCTGTTTTATGGGCGATGTTTGTGTTGGCTGTTTTATGGTCGATGCTTATGTTGGCTGTTATATGGGCGATGTTTGTGTTGGCTATTTTATGGACAATGTTTGTGTTTGCTTAGTATAGACAATGATCATGTTGGCTGTTTTATGTACAATGTTTGTGTTGGCTGTTTTATGGACACTGTTTGTGATGGCTGTCTTTTGGGCGATGTTTGTGTTGGCTGCTTTATGGACAATGTTTGTGTTGGCTGTATTATGGTCGATGCTTATGTTGGCTGTTTTATGGGTAATGTTTATGTTGACTGTTGTTAGGTCGATGTTTATGTTAGCTGTTATATGGGCGATGTTTATGTTAGCTGTTATATGGGCGATGTTTGTGATAGCTGTTTTATTGACGATGTTTGTGTTGGATGTTTTTTTGGGTGATGTTTGTGTTTGCTGTTTTATGGACAATGTTTGTGTTGGTTGTTTTTGGCGATGTTTGAGTTGGCTGTTATATGGCCGATGTTTGTGTTAGCTGTTTTATTGGCGATGTTAGTGGTTAATACTTTTACTGTTGAGGGTTGGTCTATGTATTGGGGTTGATGCTACTAAGTGTTAGTTTATAATTATGTGTGTCAATTGCCGAAACATGTTTCGAATGCTAATTCATATTGATATAATTAAGACTGATATGACAATATTCTCCAGACAAGTCTACTGTAATTATTTATGCAAGAAACGCACTAAAAATTCAAATACATAAGAAGTGTTTACGTTACCGTCGTGACTTTACATAAAACTATGGTTACCTAACTGTACTTGTTCTGGAACTACAAACAGTTGACTGATTATCTTGTCTGTTCCTATATTTAAATCTGAAATCGTGATCATACTACAAGCTTCATGATAACCTTATCTATAACGGACAACTTGTTGTGAACCAACTGTAAGCAAACAGCAATCATTTAGTCTATTATTGGAGCCCGCTGCCACAAGTACAGATATGTTCTTCAAGGAATTCATTGTTGTGTTAGCCATCGGTAAGATTCATAACTATAGTTTCAAAATTATGGTATTATAATAGCTTGATGTACAGGTACAATGTATATATATATTTCGATTATATAATTTGTGCTTGATGAAGAGGCATTCATGAATAATACTTTCATTTTTATATTCTAGAATGGTATACACATGTCCTAGTATAAACTTTAAAATACACAAACAATGACAACATTTATATATATATATATTTATATAGTGAAAAGTTTAAAATTCACGGTACCAGCTGTATACAGGTAAAAGGAAAGTTCCTTCTCTTCAGAATCGGACATTCTTTGTACCGGCTTGATATAGTGAAAAGCTTAATATTCCTTTTAATTATATTTATATATATAATATTGAATATTGGTGTGTACTTAACATTATGCCAGTACTACTGCCTAAATCCTACATTCTCGGATGTACGCAACAAGTTTTAAGCATTATTCTATTATGTTTCTTCATGCCACTCCAAAGTCATTGATTTTTTATTATTATTGGGTATTAAAAGAAGTTCAAACTTCAACTATTTACAATACTTAAAAAACAAGTTTCCGTGAATCGGTGGGTCCCGTGAAAATCTTTGTTTTGTCAACAGTGTATAATTATGCTGATATTTCGTCCACGAATCAGAGGTTATTATTTATCATGAAGAAAGAAACAATTAAGAGTTATAAATAAAAAATGTTTTATGAAACGACCAGGTTACAGCATACTAGTGGTTCTACTAGTATATAGCTGACCAGTGTCTGTTTTAAATCATATGGCTGCAAGGTTCAAAAGCGAGTATCAAGACATAAAAATCACATAGATATTAACTACATGTGCATGCAAATGATGAAGATGTTTTTCTTGTTTTCCAGCATTGCCTAGGCTTGTTGTAGGCGACCATTGTGCTTATGTTCTCACCAAAGATTGCGCTTTTGTTGCTGACACAAATGCAGTATGCGGCACAAATCGTGTTACGTACAGAAACTCGTAAGTAATGCGTATGTTATACTTTACTATTATATATTCCACACTATAAAATTCCTTGTTGCCAACTAACTGTCGTCTGGAACATCTTATTATATTTTGTAACAAAATGTATAAGAAAGGTAAGCTGGTCCGGAGACTCGGATCTGTTGAACATTTCATGAAGTACAAAATTTGTGTCACGTGTCAGGAAAGATGTTTCGTGCAAACAATATACCCGCCAGAATGCATCTCGGTAGGTAAATCTCTCGTTGAAATAAACGTACGTGATCCATACTCAACAAAAACAGGACGTACTCGTACCACAGGGGGCCAGAATGGTGTTTGGGTAGTATATTGGGCTGTTTTTTACCAAAACTGAACCTAAAACCAAAATCAGTAAATAATGTATCTTACATATGTCTATAAAACAGCCCAATAAACTATCCAAACACCGTTCTGGCCCTCTGTGACTCGTACCATGACTCAACAAACATAGAACGTACGTAGAACTAACATTCCATAGGTATTATATATTATTTAATAATATAAATATATAAATAGTTATTTTTCATTATTAATTTACTTGACTCGGACAATTTTAACATCTTACATACATATACATATATATTGCACTGTTACAGATGTTCCCTAGCCAAAGCTTACTGTGCAGACAAGACGATTCATAAAGCACATGATGGTGCGTGCGCTGTCGTTACTACAACCCCTGTCCCAGTACTGGGCAGTGAAATAGCCTTTGATATTTTCTGTCTGGATTTAATCTATGTGACTTGTCCTACCGGTGGAGTACAGATCTGTGGCAGTGACGGAAAATTCTATGCAAATGTGTAAGTGTTCTTTACATTTCTAAAGACTTGTATCACCACAACAATACAACAATACATGTTTTCTATCAAGCTATTAATAAATTCGCTTCGATTCAAAATGCAATTTGTTCAATTTTTGGTTGTTTCGTGTTTTATCCGGTTTACATATATACCTTGTTAGTTATTCCTAAATCAGATTACCTTCTACATAAAATCGTATAATCCAACATTTCTGAATGTTTTTATAATTAATATTATTATTTAGTATTGTGATGCGATATAATAACTTTATTAATAATACACACTTCTCTCATATTGACAATAGCGTGTAATTTTCATAGGTTCTTGCAATGTGATAATATTTTTCATTAAATATTTTATTTTTTGTTAATTTCTGCATATGCCTTACTTGATTGTGTTTAATTCTGCAACACTTATATATGTTTTTCTCCATATACAAAATATGTATATTTCTTATTGTAAAGCGCAATATATATATTTTTGCGCTACATAAATGCCATGTATTTGTATTTCAGATGTGAATTCGATAAAACTCGGTGTTTCCACAGAGATCTTAAAGATAATGGTACAAACTGTGTTTAGATTGTTAGAATAAATCACGGAGAATAAAACATAATATTTATATAATGGTCTTCTCGTCAATATCCCACATTATCCTCCTTTATCAACATTTTATAGCAAGCAGTATTAAATATATAGATATACAAAACGGTAACTATAGAAAAAGCTAGAAATCGACCTGCTTGGTACTAATTAAGTAATGTTTCTCTTAGAATGTGGGACCGCAGCCGTGGTTCAGTGGTTGGTATGCTGGATTTTTAACCCGGCGATCTTGGTTCGATTCCCGGTTGCTGCAAATCATACCCTTCCATGAAAATTTGACTACAATGTCGATTTCTTCCAAATACGGAGAATTTCTCTTGTGGAAGGGTAAGTTAATTAGTACTTGTCAGAATACCATCCAGGAAAATAATTCAAAATATATACTAGTAAGGTAAATCGGCTTAAAATAGCTGAACAATGGCGTTAAACCCAAATAACTATATTAGAATGTGGAGAGACAAGATTGGGGTGATGTCGGGCGAGAAACGATGCGGTAGGAGGAAATCTATATTAACGACCATCTCAGATTTAGTATGCTATCAGCTGGAAGTAAGCAAACAGTTCAAGCATTAGATAGAATGTCTATGAGATAATATACTAGTACATTGGTTTTGCATGTGACTAATTATGTTAGCAACACTTAACAGATAGATGAGTGCAAACAAAGAACATAATTATATTATACATTTACAATTATGAAAACAACCTTTAGTCCGATCATGTAACTGTATTATAATGACTCAGACATTATCAATAAACAAAAACAAATCAAGAAACTTAAAATCAGAAAAAAAACTTCAGAAACTCGATTCATATGTTAGCAAAAAATCTTCTGGTAGTAAAATCACTATACGACCGATCATGTTCTGTGAGTAAATTTTCATGCAATCTTGAATTCAGACTTTTGGGTTTCCATTCTGTTTTTTTTTCTGCGAGGTTAAGTTCTCAGTCCTTTAAACTAATTCTGATAGCTGGAAACTTTTACTTTTATCGATTGTACAACTAATTAATACATATGAACAAAAAAAAAAAAAACGTTTTTGTGTTTTTTTTTGTTCATGCGTATTAATTAGTGACAAGCAACTAGATTTCTATTCTTATAATAATTTTGACGTTTTTAAGATACATGTACATGTAGTTTAAAATCATGTTTTAGTTAAGATGTAGGCCCTATTAGAATAATCTGATATCTGTACTAGCACAGAGGGCTGAACATTTCATATTTTATTTGGTTCTTTCTAATAATTACAATCATGCATGAGTGCATTTGAAAATATGCACCAGGGGGCGGTCGAAGTTTTGATATATATATAAATTGAACTAGCTGTGACTATGTCATACTATATCGTCTTTTTTATCTTTTTTATCAGTAGATTGATTTGAGTCATTGTGTATTGGGACTGATTAACTTGTAAATAGGAAAATCAAGCAAGATGGAGTTGGTAGGTTTATGTTTCTGTTTATTCTTATATTCAAATATGCATTATTAAAATGTAAACACAACGTAAACACAGTAAAACGTATAGATGACATTCTCTAAAATCAGCTTGATCATTAACATTTTCAACAAAAATAGCAAAGGGGTCCCGACGAAGAGCTGTATATAAAGCAGATATTAAATTTACCTTTCAATGAGATAAATTTTTTACATTATATGTGTTTCAATAACGTCAGGTTAATTAAAAAAACATCTATAAAATGACTTTTAAAAACGAAAGTACGGCGATGACAATTCAACTTCAACCTTATGTGTCCGTGGGTTGGCTCCAAAAGCTATTTAAATGAATTAAATTTGTGCTTTCTTGAAAACGGCGGTCACCCGATGCATATATGTTGTATATCCAGAAATGTAACAAAATGTTGAAACTTAGCTTTGTTTAGTTCTTAATATTTCTTGATTCTCTGGAATCACCAAAGGATACGTTACATCAACATTACATGTGTTATAAAGTTAGCATACAGTACTAGATTACAATGTTCTAATTCTTGACCAGTCTACAACTCTTTTACGACATTATTGTCATTTGTGGCCACCTCCGTATAAAGGCCTCCCTGTGAATACTAATAAAAGTCATTCTTTTATAAACCATCCTTGATTATTTAAAACAAAAAAAATCCCCAAATAAAGGTCATCTGTCTATAAAGGCCACATTATGCCATTTCCAAGGGTGATCTTAGTTCACAGGTGTGACTATAGTTTGATTACTGATGAGATGGAAGAAATTACAACTAACACTGATATCATGGCTATATATAGTGAAGTATCATGTAACATGTATATAACACCGACATGTGGTTATATATAGTGAAGTATCATGTAACATGTATATAACACCGACATGTGGTTATATATAGTGAAGTATCATGTAACATGTATATAACACCGACTTGTGGTTATATGTTGTGAAGTATCATGTAACATGTATATAACACCGACATGTGGTAATATATAGTGAAGTATCATGTAACATGTATATAACACCGACATGTGGTTATATGTTGTGAAGTATCATGTAACATGTATATAACACCGACATGTGGTTATATATAGTGAAGTATCATGTAACATGTATATAACACCGACATGTGGTTATATATAGTGAAGTATCATGTAACATGTATATAACACCGACTTGTGGTTATATGTTGTGAAGTATCATGTAACATGTATATAACACCGACATGTGGTTATATATAGTGAAGTATCATGTAACATGTATATAACACCGACTTGTGGTTATATGTTGTGAAGTATCATGTAACATGTATATAACACCGACATGTGGTTATATATAGTGAAGTATCATGTAACATGTATATAACACCGACATGTGGTTATATATAGTGAAGTATCATGTAACATGTATATAACACCGACTTGTGGTTATATGTTGTGAAGTATCATGTAACATGTATATAACACCGACATGTGGTTATATATAGTGAAGTATCATGTAACATGTATATAACACCGACATGTGGTTATATGTTGTGAAGTATCATGTAACATGTATATAACACCGACATGTGGTTATATATAGTGAAGTATCATGTAACATGTATATAACACCGACATGTGGTTATATATAGTGAAGTAACATGTAACATGTATATAACACCGACTTGTGGTTATATGTTGTGAAGTATCATGTAACATGTATATAACACCGACATGTGGTTATATATAGTGAAGTATCATGTAACATGTATATATCACCGACTTGTGGTTATATGTTGTGAAGTATCATGTAACATGTATATATCACTGACTTGTGGTTATATATAGTGAAGTATCATGTAACATGTATATAACACTGACTTGTGGTTATATATTGTGAAGTATCATGTAACATGTATATAACACTGACTTGTGGTTATATATAGTGAAGTATCATGTAACATGTATATAACACTGACTTGTGGTTATATATTGTGAAGTATCATGTAACATGTATATAACACTGACTTGTGGTTATATAGAGTAACTTTATAGTATCATGCAACATGTATATAACACCGACTTGTGGTTATATATAGTGAAGTATCATGTAACATGTATATAACACTGACTTGTGGTTAATTAATATATATATAGTAACTTTATAGTATCATGTAACATGTATATAACACTGACTTGTGGTTATATATAGTAACTTTATAGTATCATGTAACATGTATATAACACTGACTTGTGGTTATATATAGTAACTTTGTAGTATCATGTAACATGTATGTGATAGATATAAGCCGAAAACTGTCCATTATGTAAAATATTGGAGTGTTTGAGGCGCGTAGCGCCGAATACACTCCAATATTTTACATAATGGGCAGTTTGAGGTTGATATGTAACTTAAATCATTTCGATAGGATTACACAATTCATTGACCATGACAATTTATCATTTTTAAAGGCATCCGTCAATACACTTTACTCATTAAAAGTCACTAAAGAAGGCTATTGGCTTTATGATTCATTTTTCTTGCATTATGATGACCAGATAAACAGACAAGATAGCGTGTGAATTTGACTGCTTAAAAGCCGTTACGGCAGGTACCTTTAAATCAACTCTTTCAATCACACTTACGGGAAGCACGAGGAATGTACATTTTATTCAAACCTGTTCGCATCGACTCAAGCCGTGTCATTCCTATGTATTCGTTTGTTGGGAGTGGGTTTGTAAAACAGCGTGGAACAATGTGGAAGATGTGAATAGGAAAAAACTGTTTATGTAGGATATCCGTGTAACACTCGTTTGATTTGATTTGTAATAGTTTAAGGTATGAATTGTATTGAAAATTTGTTCATAATGAGTATTATGAAATTTGATCAGTTGATTCTTCACATTTATTTTTGTTGTACACAAAAGGCGGAATATAATGCAACCGGTGCGGGGCTTAACCCGCAATCTCCTGCTTGCAAGTCAGAAAGCTCTACCAACTGAGCTTATCGGGTTAACAATATTACAGCCAATTCATAAATACAAGTACAATGTACAGTACTGCTACATTCATCCTACTATTTAATTCAAAATAATTTATCACGACAATCAGAGGTTTCTTGACTAACCCAATCTTTGCTTCATCCTCAGTGTAGTATTCCAAGGTTGGTCTCACATTCATGGCACCAAAGGTAATAGGAAGAGGAAATTAATGTACTCGATGCGGGGCTCGAATCCGCGAACTACTTCTTGCAATCAGATGCTCTGCAAACTGAGCTAATCGGGCAGTTTATAGTACAGCCTGCTTATTAATACGAGTACTATGATACAGTACTGCTGGATTTTCATTAAAATCTTAAAAAAGACCATGGACTTCTATACATATAAACAAGTCCTTGACGATTTTACGCATGCGTTGTTTTTAGTGTCCAAATTTGAGTTGCAGTCCAATATGTCGACTACACTCCAATATTACAAAAAATAACGGACAGCTGTCCATTGAGAGCGATCCATTCGTAAAATTATTAGACAGTGAGAACAAAAGGATGACGTCACAGGAATGATTTAAATAATGTTATATATAGTGAAGTATCATGTAACATGTATATAGCACTGATTTGTGGTTATATATGTCTACGTCATGAGTGTGTGTATCATGAATGATAAACTGAACTTACATATCATCAACAAATACATAAATTGAATATCAATAAGTAGATCCAAAACATGCATGGTTTTAAAATGAACAGTCTAGCCTCATTGATTTTTATATTTTGATTGAATTTATTAATCTGCTGTCAGTTTCTATGTGTGCATAAAATTTAATGCAACACTTAGGAACTGTTTGCAAGTCGTATTAGATATAGTCATACAACTACAAGGGTTGTTTATGATGAACCTTATATTACTACTCTTACATCAAATAAACATCTTATCTTTTAAATATTTACTGAAGAGGCATAAACAAATCTTGTACAACAACAGGTGTGTAATCATTTTTTAACATTAGTTATCTGATGCAAGATAAAATTTATAACATTTTAATGATGAGATGAATTTGCTGAAAGACCTTTACACAAATACATGACTACAAGATATACAACGTCGATAAACAGTGACGTCAACTTGAGTAATATGTAGTAGTCATGTAGATGTATAGTGTAAGTTAAGATACTAGTAGTATAGTAGTCATGTAGATGTATAGTGTAAGTTAAGATACTAGTAATATAGTAGTCATGTAGATGTATAGTCTAAGTAAAGATACTAGTAATATGTAGTAGTCATGCAGATGTATAGTCTAAGTAAAGATACTAGTAATATGTAGTAGTCATGTAGATGTATAGTGTAAATAAAGATACTAGTAATATGTGGTAGTCATGTAGATGTATAGTGTAAGATAAGATACTAGTAGTATAGTAGTCATGTAGATGTATAGTGTAAGTAAAGATACTAGTAATATGTGGTAGTCATGTAGGTGTATAGTGTAAGTTAAGATACTAGCAATATGTGGTAGTCATGTAGATGTATAGTGTAAGATAAGATACTAGTAATATAGTAGTCATGTAGATGTATAGTGTAAGATAAGATACTAGTAATATAGTAGTCATGTAGATGTATAGTGTAAGATAAGATACTAGTAATATAGTAGTCATGTAGATGTATAGTGTAAGTAAAGATACTAGTAATATAGTAATCATGTAGATGTATAGTGTAAGTAAAGATACTAGTAATATAGTAGTCATGTAGATGTATAGTGTAAGTAAAGATACAAGTAATACAGTAGTCATTTAGATGTACAGTGTAAGTAAAGATACAAGTAATATAGTAGTCATGTAGATGTATAATGTAAAGTAAAGATACTTAATGTAAAATTATAGTAGTCATGTAGGTGTATAGTGTAAGTTAAGATACTAGTAATATGTGGTAGTCATGTAGATGTATAGTGTAAGTAAAGATACTAGTAATATAGTAATCATGTAGATGTATAATGTAAGTAAAGATACTAGTAATATAGTAGTCATGTAGGTGTATAGTGTAAATAAAGATACTAGTAATATAGTAGTCATGTAGATGTATAGTTTAAGTAAAGATACTAGTAATATAGTAGTCATGTAGATGTATAGTCTAAGTAAAGATACTAGTAATATAGTAGTCATGTAGATGTATAGTGTAAGTAGAGATACAAGTTATATAGTAGTCATGTAGATGTATAATGTAAGTAGAGATACTAGTAATATAGTAGTCATGTAGGTGTATTGTGTAAGTAGAGATACTAGTTATATAGTAGTCATGTAGATGTAAAATGTAAGTAAAGATACTAGTAATATAGTAGTCATGTAGATGTATAATGTAAGTAAAGATACTAGTTATATAGTAGTCATGTAGGTGTATAGTGTAAGTAAAGATACAAGTTATATAGTAGTCATGTACATGTATAGTGTAAGTAGAGATACTAGTTATATAGTAGTCATGTAGGTGTATAGTCTAAGTAAAGATACTAGTAATATAGTAATTATGTAGGTGTATAGTGTAAATAAAGATACTAATATTATAGTAATCATGTAGATGTATAGTGTAAGTAAAGATAGTAATCATGTAGATGTATAGTGTAAGTAGAGATACTAGTTATATAGTAGTCATGTAGGTGTATTGTGTAAGTAGAGATACAAATTATATAGAAGTCATGTAGGTGTATTGTGTAAGTAGAGATACAAGTTATATAGTAGTCATGTAGGTGTATTGTGTAAGTAAAGATACTAGTAATATAGTAGTCATGTAGATGTATAGTCTAAGTAAAGATACTAGTAATATAGTAGTCATGTAGATGTATAGTTTAAGTAAAGATACTAGTAATATAGTAGTCATGTAGATGTATAGTCTAAGTAAAGATACTAGTAATATAGTAGTCATGTAGATGTATAGTCTAAGTAAAGATACTAGTAATATAGTAGTCATGTAGATGTATAGTGTAAGTAGAGATACAAGTTATATAGTAGTCATGTAGATGTATAGTGTAAGTAAAGATACTAGTAATATAGTAGTCATGTAGATGTATTGTGTAAGAAGAGATACAAATTATATAGTAGTCATGTAGGTGTATTGTGTAAGTAGAGATACTAGTAATATAGTAGTCATGTAGATGTATAGTGTAAGTAAAGATACTAGTAATATAGTAGCCATGTAGGTGTATTGTGTAAGTAGAGATACAAATTATATAGTAGTCATGTAGGTGTATTGTGTAAGTAGAGATACTAGTAATATAGTAGTCATGTAGATGTATAGTGTAAGTAAAGATACTAGTAATATAGTAGTCATGTAGGTGTTTAGTGTAAGTAAAGATACTAGTAGTATAGTAGTCATATAGATGTATAGTCTAAGTAAAGATACTAGTAATATAGTAGTCATGTAGATGTATAGTCTAAGTAAAGATACTAGTAATATAGTAGTCATGTAGATGTATAGTCTAAGTAAAGATACTAGTAATATAGTAGTCATGTAGATGTATAGTCTAAGTAAAGATACTAGTAATATAGTAGTCATGTAGATGTATAGTCTAAGTAAAGATACTAGTAATATAGTAGTCATGTAGATGTATAGTGTAAGTAGAGATACTAGTTATATAGTAGTCATGTAGTTGTATTGTGTAAGTAGAGATACAAGTTATAAAGTAGTCATGTAGATGTATAGTGTAAGTAAAGATACTAGTAATATAGTAGTCATGTAGATGTATTGTGTAAGTAGAGATACAAATTATATAGTAGTCATGTAGGTGTATTGTGTAAGTAGAGATACTAGTAATATAGTAGTCATGTAGATGTATAGTGTAAGTAAAGATACTAGTAATATAGTAGTCATGTAGGTGTATTGTGTAAGTAGAGATACAAATTATAAAGTAGTCATGTAGGTGTATTGTGTAAGTAGAGATACTAGTAATATAGTAGTCATGTAGATGTATAGTGTAAGTAGAGATACAAGTTATATAGTAGTCATGTAGATGTATAGTGTAAGTAGAGATACAAGTTATATAGTAGTCATGTAGGTGTATAGTGTAAGTTAAGATACTAGTAATATGTGGTAGTCATGTAGATGTATAGTGTAAGTAAAGATACTAGTAATATAGTAATCATGTAGATGTATAATGTAAGTAAAGATACTAGTAATATAGTAGTCATGTAGGTGTATAGTGTAAATAAAGATACTAGTAATATAGTAGTCATGTAGATGTATAGTTTAAGTAAAGATACTAGTAATATAGTAGTCATGTAGATGTATAGTCTAAGTAAAGATACTAGTAATATAGTAGTCATGTAGATGTATAGTGTAAGTAGAGATACAAGTTATATAGTAGTCATGTAGATGTATAATGTAAGTAGAGATACTAGTAATATAGTAGTCATGTAGGTGTATTGTGTAAGTAGAGATACTAGTTATATAGTAGTCATGTAGATGTAAAATGTAAGTAAAGATACTAGTAATATAGTAGTCATGTAGATGTATAATGTAAGTAAAGATACTAGTTATATAGTAGTCATGTAGGTGTATAGTGTAAGTAAAGATACAAGTTATATAGTAGTCATGTACATGTATAGTGTAAGTAGAGATACTAGTTATATAGTAGTCATGTAGGTGTATAGTCTAAGTAAAGATACTAGTAATATAGTAATTATGTAGGTGTATAGTGTAAATAAAGATACTAATATTATAGTAATCATGTAGATGTATAGTGTAAGTAAAGATAGTAATCATGTAGATGTATAGTGTAAGTAGAGATACTAGTTATATAGTAGTCATGTAGGTGTATTGTGTAAGTAGAGATACAAATTATATAGAAGTCATGTAGGTGTATTGTGTAAGTAGAGATACAAGTTATATAGTAGTCATGTAGGTGTATTGTGTAAGTAAAGATACTAGTAATATAGTAGTCATGTAGATGTATAGTCTAAGTAAAGATACTAGTAATATAGTAGTCATGTAGATGTATAGTTTAAGTAAAGATACTAGTAATATAGTAGTCATGTAGATGTATAGTCTAAGTAAAGATACTAGTAATATAGTAGTCATGTAGATGTATAGTCTAAGTAAAGATACTAGTAATATAGTAGTCATGTAGATGTATAGTGTAAGTAGAGATACAAGTTATATAGTAGTCATGTAGATGTATAGTGTAAGTAAAGATACTAGTAATATAGTAGTCATGTAGATGTATTGTGTAAGAAGAGATACAAATTATATAGTAGTCATGTAGGTGTATTGTGTAAGTAGAGATACTAGTAATATAGTAGTCATGTAGATGTATAGTGTAAGTAAAGATACTAGTAATATAGTAGCCATGTAGGTGTATTGTGTAAGTAGAGATACAAATTATATAGTAGTCATGTAGGTGTATTGTGTAAGTAGAGATACTAGTAATATAGTAGTCATGTAGATGTATAGTGTAAGTAAAGATACTAGTAATATAGTAGTCATGTAGGTGTTTAGTGTAAGTAAAGATACTAGTAGTATAGTAGTCATATAGATGTATAGTCTAAGTAAAGATACTAGTAATATAGTAGTCATGTAGATGTATAGTCTAAGTAAAGATACTAGTAATATAGTAGTCATGTAGATGTATAGTCTAAGTAAAGATACTAGTAATATAGTAGTCATGTAGATGTATAGTCTAAGTAAAGATACTAGTAATATAGTAGTCATGTAGATGTATAGTGTAAGTAGAGATACTAGTTATATAGTAGTCATGTAGTTGTATTGTGTAAGTAGAGATACAAGTTATAAAGTAGTCATGTAGGTGTATTGTGTAAGTAGAGATACTAGTAATATAGTAGTCATGTAGATGTATAGTGTAAGTAGAGATACAAGTTATATAGTAGTCATGTAGATGTATAGTGTAAGTAGAGATACAAGTTATATAGTAGTCATGTAGGTGTATAGTGTAAGTAAAGATACTAGTAATATAGTAGTCATGTAGATGTATAGTGTAAGTAGAGATACAAGTTATATAGTAGTCATGTAGATGTATAGTGTAAGTAGAGATACAAGTTATATAGTAGTCATGTAGGTGTATAGTGTAAGTAAAGATACTAGTAATATAGTAGTCATGTAGATGTATTGTGTAAGTAGAGATACAAGTTATATAGTAGTCATGTACATGTATAGTGTAAGTAGAGATACAAGTTATATAGTAGTCATGTAGGTGTATTGTGTAAGTAGAGATACAAGTTATATAGTAGTCATGTAGATGTATAATGTAAGTAGAGATACAAGTTAGATAGTAGTCATGTAGGTGTATTGTGTAAGTAGAGATCAAGTTATATAGTAGTCATGTAGGTGTATTGTGTAAGTAGAGATGCAAGTTATATAGTAGTCATGTAGGTGTATTGTGTAAGTAAAGATACAAGTAATATAGTAGTCACGTAGGTGTATAGTGTAAGTAAAGATACAAGTTATATAGTAGTCATGTAGGTGTATTGTGTAAGTGGAGATACAAGTTATATAGTAGTCATGTAGGTGTATAATGTAAGTAGAGATACTAGTAATATAGTAGTCATGTAGATGTATAGTGTAAGTAAAGATACTAGTAATATAGTAGTCATGTAGGTGTATAGTGTAAGTAAAGATACAAGTTATATAGTAGTCATGTAGATGTATAGTGTAAGTAAAGATACTAGTAATATAGTAGTCATGTAGGTGTATTGTGTAAGTGGAGATACAAGTTATATAGTAGTCATGTAGGTGTATTGTGTAAGTGGAGATACAAGTTATATAGTAGTCATGTAGGTGTATTGTGTAAGTGGAGATACTAGTAATATAGTAGTCATGTAGGTGTATTGTGTAAGTGGAGATACAAGTTATATAGTAGTCATGTAGGTGTATTGTGTAAGTAAAGATACAAGTTATATAGTAGTCATGTAGGTGTATTGTGTAAGTAAAGATACAAGTTATATAGTAGTCATGTAGATGTATAGTGTAAGTAGAGATACAAGTTATATAGTAGTCATGTAGATGTATAGTGTAAGTAGAGATACAAGTTATATAGTAGTCATGTAGATGTATAGTGTAAGTAAAGATACAAGTTATATAGTAGTCATGTAGATGTATTGTGTAAGTAGAGATACAAGTTATATAGTAGTCATGTAGGTGTATAGTGTAAGTAAAGATACTAGTAATATAGTAGTCATGTAGGTGTATTGTGTAAGTAGAGATACAAATTATAAAGTAGTCATGTAGGTGTATTGTGTAAGTAGAGATACTAGTAATATAGTAGTCATGTAGATGTATAGTGTAAGTAGAGATACAAGTTATATAGTAGTCATGTAGATGTATAGTGTAAGTAGAGATACAAGTTATATAGTAGTCATGTAGGTGTATAGTGTAAGTAAAGATACTAGTAATATAGTAGTCATGTAGATGTATAGTGTAAGTAGAGATACAAGTTATATAGTAGTCATGTAGATGTATAGTGTAAGTAGAGATACAAGTTATATAGTAGTCATGTAGGTGTATAGTGTAAGTAAAGATACTAGTAATATAGTAGTCATGTAGATGTATTGTGTAAGTAGAGATACAAGTTATATAGTAGTCATGTACATGTATAGTGTAAGTAGAGATACAAGTTATATAGTAGTCATGTAGGTGTATTGTGTAAGTAGAGATACAAGTTATATAGTAGTCATGTAGATGTATAATGTAAGTAGAGATACAAGTTAGATAGTAGTCATGTAGGTGTATTGTGTAAGTAGAGATCAAGTTATATAGTAGTCATGTAGGTGTATTGTGTAAGTAGAGATGCAAGTTATATAGTAGTCATGTAGGTGTATTGTGTAAGTAAAGATACAAGTAATATAGTAGTCACGTAGGTGTATAGTGTAAGTAAAGATACAAGTTATATAGTAGTCATGTAGGTGTATTGTGTAAGTGGAGATACAAGTTATATAGTAGTCATGTAGGTGTATAATGTAAGTAGAGATACTAGTAATATAGTAGTCATGTAGATGTATAGTGTAAGTAAAGATACTAGTAATATAGTAGTCATGTAGGTGTATAGTGTAAGTAAAGATACAAGTTATATAGTAGTCATGTAGATGTATAGTGTAAGTAAAGATACTAGTAATATAGTAGTCATGTAGGTGTATTGTGTAAGTGGAGATACAAGTTATAAAGTAGTCATGTAGGTGTATTGTGTAAGTGGAGATACAAGTTATATAGTAGTCATGTAGGTGTATTGTGTAAGTGGAGATACTAGTAATATAGTAGTCATGTAGGTGTATTGTGTAAGTGGAGATACAAGTTATATAGTAGTCATGTAGGTGTATTGTGTAAGTAAAGATACAAGTTATATAGTAGTCATGTAGGTGTATTGTGTAAGTAAAGATACAAGTTATATAGTAGTCATGTAGATGTATAGTGTAAGTAGAGATACAAGTTATATAGTAGTCATGTAGATGTATAGTGTAAGTAGAGATACAAGTTATATAGTAGTCATGTAGATGTATAGTGTAAGTAAAGATACAAGTTATATAGTAGTCATGTAGATGTATAGTGTAAGTAGAGATACAAGTTATATAGTAGTCATGTAGATGTATAGTGTAAGTAGAGATACAAGTTATATAGTAGTCATGTAGATGTATAGTGTAAGTAAAGATACAAGTAATATAGTAGTCATGTAGATGTATAGTGTAAGTAGAGATACAAGTTATATAGTAGTCATGTAGATGTATTGTGTAAGTAGAGATACAAGTTATATAGTAGTCATGTAGATGTATAGTGTAAGTAGAGATACAAGTTATATAGTAGTCATGTAGATGTATAGTGTAAGTAAAGATACAAGTTATATAGTAGTCATGTAGATGTATAGTGTAAGTAGAGATACAAGTTATATAGTAGTCATGTAGATGTATAGTGTAAGTAGAGATACAAGTTATATAGTAGTCATGTAGATGTATAGTGTAAGTAAAGATACAAGTAATATAGTAGTCATGTAGATGTATAGTGTAAGTAAAGATACTAGTAATATAGTAGTCATGTAGATGTATTGTGTAAGTAGAGATACAAGTTATATAGTAGTCATGTAGGTGTATAATGTAAGTAGAGATACTAGTAATATAGTAGTCATGTAGATGTATAGTGTAAGTAAAGATACTAGTAATATAGTAGTCATGTAGATGTATAGTGTAAGTAGAGATACAAGTTATATAGTAGTCATGTAGGTGTATTGTGTAAGTAGAGATACAAGTTATATAGTAGTCATGTAGATGTATTGTGTAAGTAGAGATACAAGTTATATAGTAGTCATGTAGGTGTATAATGTAAGTAGAGATACAAGTTATATAGTAGTCATGTAGGTGTATTGTGTAAGTAGAGATACAAGTTATATAGTAGTCATGTAGGTGCAGGAGTGGAAGAATATACCCCCAACGGGGCATGTGCTGTTGATAAGGCAGAGGTGTGTTCTTGTTATGAGAGTCATGATAGGACACTTGAAGTATTAATTACTTGGACATATAACTGTTCTGCGATTAACTGCATATTCATATCTATTAATTGAAAATTCAGTCATTTGTTAAGTTCTTTTTCTGTATGTTCATCAATTCGGATTAAATTATGGGGAAGTAATTCTAGTGTGTTCAGTTATCTATTTTCAAAATTTGACAAATAATCAAACTAAA
Organism: Lutraria lutraria; assembly: GCA_964023205.1. NCBI lineage: Eukaryota > Metazoa > Mollusca > Bivalvia > Venerida > Mactridae > Lutraria > Lutraria lutraria. Next base: position 42,018,506 of record OZ026837.1, read on the forward strand.
TGGTATCATATATGTGTCGAAGTGTATAGTTGAGTTAGATTGATAAATACTTAGTAGTCTAATACTTTCATAAAATCAACAAAGCATTGAACTAATTAGCGTTGTTCATTTAATACATGTTAATCACGAAGTTGTATATAGACATGTGCCTGATATTTTCGTTATAAACCCGTTTTATTAAATTTCAGAGTATTCTTAGGTCACCTGATCTGGTTATAGCCATAGATATCGGATCTACATATTCCGGGTATGCTTGGCAAACTAAAGAAGAATATGAAAGTAACAGAAAGAACATTAACTTTAACACGAATTGGGGAGCAGGTGCATTACAGGTTAGTCTATGATATCTAATATTTTCTCTTTGCCATAAAAATTGTGGTTCATTCTGTGAATCATTGTCGCTGACTTGTGGGTGGGCTTGCATTGCCACAGTCCTGGCCATGTATGAACAGATGGGTCAATTGACCTGATAGCATTCAGAACAATAAAATAAACTTCAAATCTGACATGTTTAGATGTATCAAGAAAGAAATGTCATACTTTAATAAGTTAACTTTATTTGTTCTTTTCTTTACCTGTATGATATTTACGATATTGTTTGTCACGTTTATGGCAATGGTTAGATGCCACCCAGCAAAGTCATTTATGCAAGAATACATGGATATATTCTGCCTCCAAATGATCATCTTTGAATTATTGCTGGTACCTTGACTTTCACCGCATTTGTCACTTGTATTTTAGTTACACAAGACGAAGACTTGTATTTTTATAAAAATGAAAAAAGGTGAATCAAGTAGCAAGTTCGGAGGGTTTGCTCTTAATACGGCGAATATAGAAAGTATTAAATTTGGACAAGATGCAGAGAAGGCATACATGAGTCTGGCTAAGAAGAAAACAGATGAATTACTAGGTCACTGCTATCTCTTCCACAACTTTAAGCTGCTTCTGTACAGCAAGGTGTGCATTAAGTATATTATTGGTTTGATGTCGTTTTAGTATAATATGTTAATGTCATACACATTACCCGACTTCAGATCTAACTCAGACATGAAAGATGTACGGCAATATTCACATACATCCGAATACATACAGGTGACAACTACCTTTTCTCAGGCTGTTCTAAGTTACATTTTAACGCCAGTCATCCAATGTTTACGTATATCAACAGCGAGCACTAGGAACTTACCCACTACGAACACTTAATGTCAACTATTGTCATACTTGTACTTGGATAATTAAATATTTTCATAACAAGATAGCAATGCTACTAGGGAGTCTAGAGATACTCGTATAATAATTATTTGTCCAGAAATTATCTGGCTTGCCTACATCGTCTAATGGAAAATACTCTATTAAAGGAACTCATACATAGTTTAATGTCTTTATAAATGCATGCACGAATGCCTTATTCAATTCATATAGTTAACTTAATTATGACATATTAATATTTTCACACAAACAGAACATCAATAAAGAACAACTAGTGGAAGACCAGCTTTCTCAACAACTGCCTTTGTTTGATGTAATGGCATTTTTCATAAAGGAATTGAAAAACCATTGCTTAGATAAGATAAGAGACATGGGTAACATTGATATAAACGAGGGAAAAACTTTGTTTGTGATCACTGTTCCTGCTATTTGGAGCGATGAGGCAAAGAAATTTATGAGAGATGCTGCAGAAAAGGTATTTCAGTTATGTTGATAAATGTAATATTAACAAATGAACACATACATCTTATAAATTTTATACATTCAATTCCACAATTTCTGTTTAATGCATGTTGATAAGTAACTTGTAGAATTATTGTTTAATTAGTTAATGAACTGTAAATTTGTGTACATGTGGAATTGTTATATATTTAGACATGTAAAAGGCAGATAATAATTATACAAGTAATATACTTTTACAAAAGGCTGGAATCAAAAAGAGGAATATTTTGCTGGCTCTAGAACCAGAGGCTGCTGCCTTAAGTTTCATACATCTTACACAACAACAGCTTAAAGGACAGAAGTTTCTAGTTGCTGATTTAGGAGGTAAACAATATAATCATGTTGAATGTAATTATATAGATTGAAGCTATGGTTAATCGATACATTTATTTTCAATATTATAAGATCTTTGTAATAATGTATAAAATTTAATTCATTTGGCGATGAACTGTGAAGTCAATAGCCAATAAATGATTTGACTTTTGATATATTATGGAATGCAATTCAATTAGATCAAGTACCTTTCTTATCCTTTATACAGTAACAATGTAACACTACCTAGGCATAGTATGGACATTTTTGTTTTACTTTTAAAGTACACATATTCATATTTGTCCAACATTCATAGGTGGTACGGCTGATTTATCTGCTGTAGAGGTAGAAAAAAATGGTTACCTCAAAGAACTATGTGAACCTTTAGGAAGCCGAGTTGGAGGTCAAAACATAAATGAAGCATTTTTACAAGTCTGTCATGACAGTTTCATCGGCGAAGAATGGAAGAAGATTTTCGCTGAAGCCACTCCTGTAGACATGCTTCGAATGGAGGCTGATTTTGAGCAAAAGAAAGTTACAATAGGAACAGACGATAATATAATGATGGACATTGATTTACCACAACCAGTGAAAAATGGAATAAAAGATAAATCTATTCAACTGAAAGAAAACTCAAAAGTTAAGTTTGAAGATGAAGAGTTTCAGTTTGATTCTGCCTTCGTTAGACAGAGTCTCTTTGATACTACTTGCAACAAAATCTATGCAACAATAAAGAAGGTTCTTGACCAGGAAGCAGCACATGGTATAAGCACAGTTATACTGGTAGGTGGTTTTGCTGAATCACCCATTGTTATGAAAAGTATCCGGAAACTGATTAAAGATGAATACAAAGACATTAAAGTGGTTGTTCCAAATTCACCGTTTAAAGCAGTACTAGAAGGTGCAGTTATTTATGGTCATGATCCCATGATATTCTCCAGCAGAATAAGCAGAGAAACCTACGGTATAGAAACAAACAGGAAATTTGACGAAACAAAACACGATGTAACGAAGAAATGGAAGAATGAGGAGACTGGGGAATACTGGTGCAAAGATGTTTTTGGCATACATGCAAAGAAAGGACAATCTGTTCGTCTATTAGACAGGCAGCCATCATGCATCTACAATCCTATGTATAAAGGGCAGAAATCTGTGGAACTTCCGATATTTGCCTCTAAACAAGTAAACCCAGTATATACAACAGATGACGGATGTCGACAGTTAGGGAAAATTACTGTTGATATGCCGGATACAACTGGTGAAACAAGTCGTGAAGTGAAGGTGTGCATGGTATATGGAGGTACAGAACTGTCTGTTATAGCTGAAGATACAACAACTGGTAAAGAATTCAATGCAGACATCAATTTTGGTGCTAACTAAGAGTTTATGCACATCATTTGTAAATATTTGAAAGAAAAAACTGTTACCATTCAGTGTTGACGTTCCTAATGCTAACCTTTGATATTAATAATCTTTAGTAGTGACCATGTAATTAAACATTTTATGCGACAGTCCTTGTGCTCAGTTAAGTATTTACATGCTGGGGTACACTGTTACTCTGTTCAGATTCATTATTCTATATTTGGTACCGGTAATCCTCTAAAGGCAGACATAAGATGTGTCATCTCATGAAAATTCAACCTGTGTCAACATGATTTATGGAGGAATAGTCTGGTATTGTTTTAGATAGAAACATTAACTAAGGACATCCATGAACATATCAAATGTGTTGTAACTATATATGTGACAAATATCAATCACTGAAAACTGTTTATTCACCACCAAGAATATAAGTTTCCATATTGTTCTTACAGAAGTTGAATGGATGTAATGAATATAAAACTAACCTGAGAACACAAAATATCAAAGTGCTACCAGTGTAGAAACATCCAGTCTCAGTGTTTATCACCATGAATAGTTGTTTAATACTTTCAGACCATGAATAGTTGTTTAATACTTTCAGACCATGAATAGTTGTTTAATACTTTCAGACCATGAATAGTTGTTTAATACTTTCAGACCATGAATAGTTGTTTAATACTTTCAGACCATAAATAGTTGTTTAATACTTTCAGACCATGAATAGTTGTTTAATACTTTCAGACCATGAATAGTTGTTTAATACTTTCAGACCATGAATAGTTGTTTAATACTTTCAGACCATGAATAGTTGTTTAATACTTTCAGGCCATGAATAGTTGTTTAATACTTTCAGGCCATGAATAGTTGTTTAATACTTTCAGACCATGAATAGTTGTTTAATACTTTCAGACCATGAATAGTTGTTTAATACTTTCAGACCATGAATAGTTGTTTAATACTTTCAGACCATGAATAGTTGTTTAATACTTTCAGACCATGAATAGTTGTTTAATACTTTCAGAACAAGTAACGTTGTTCTCTGAAACAGTTTGTAAAGTTATAAATTGTTACAAAGACAGCATAATATTTATTACCAGGAAGGCCTTGATAATACTGATGCAATCTTCTGATTTGGAGTGTTTGATCATCATGTGCATTCTTTTTGCTTTTATCATAAGTTGTCTAATTGCCTTTATCATATAAATGACTCACCACATGTCCTGTAGTAAAACATAATTATAACAATTTTAGCCCTTTTTGATTGGACAGAAGGAAACTAAAAAAAAATCAGGAAATTCAACATAAAGATGAATTTGATTGTGCTTAGTCTGTGAGTCCAATCCTGACCAATTTCTTGTTTTAACTTTAATATATTTGTGTGTGAATGGAATGTGTCAGTACTTTTTTCCTTTCCATGATTGTAGTTTTAATGGTATCACTAAATCTGTAAAATTGAAATGAATCATATTATAAGTTAATATGATAGTTCTGTATACACAGCTAATTGTATCCCCATTTTTTATTTCAAACAAATTCTTAAGAATCCTAATGTAATACTTCAACAATGTACCTAACATGTGCTTCTATGTAATATGTCCGCATTGAACCATGCCTTCTTTGAATTGCAAGATCAAGTAGTACACCAAGTTGATTGATTTATGAATCATTTTTAATAAATAAATGTAGTAACGAAACTCTCATTTGACTGGATACGAACAACATAGTCTCATATCTATATAATTATTTATTCAGCATCATAAAACAGACATTTTCAGCAATATTTGTTTTTGTCCATAAGCTGTATAAAGAGAATAGAGTTGTCTAGATGAAAGTTTACAGTTTGACATCATCATTTCATCATCTTTTACTGTAGTCTTGAATCGTTTCAAACAGATATCTGCACACCTTTAATACACAAATTAACAATGTAAGAGGAATTTATGAACCACTACTCCAACCACAGTGTAACAGTTGTGACAACAATCAATTAATAAACATGACTCACGCATGACAGAATAGGTGGTAGAGTTATTTTATAACAACCGACAGTCCTATAAATAATGTAGTTTAAAAGTTATAGAAGTACATGAGTTCAGTGAAACTGAAAGTGTTGATACATTGACAACAAAAGACGATACCTTGACAATAAAAGATGATACCTTGACAACAAAAGACGTTGCCTTGACAATAAAAGATGATTCCTTGACAACAAAAGATGATACCTTGACATTGACAACAAAAGATGATTCCTTGACAACAAAAGATGATACCTTGACAACAAAAGATGTTGCCTTGACAACAAAAGATGATACCTTGATAACAAATCAAAGGCCTGAAGGCCTGAAATGAGATGAATTTTGTGATGCAAGGATATCTCTGAGTTGATACAAAATTTAAAACTGTATTAATAATTCTGTCCAAAACGAGGACCTAGAACTGTAGGCTACTGTTTATTCAATCAAATAATTATTAAAGTACAAGGATCATGTTGCCTGTTTAAAAAGAATTATTTCACCACATGAATTAATTTATCAAGGCCTTGTAACATATCCTAAATTGTGTTCACCAGATAGTTTTATTTACCTGTGTCCATCAAGGCTGTGATACATGTATACCAATTAAAAATGCTTTTAAACAATGGTCTTATACTACGCAGGAATTCTTTTTCTTTATGCAACATTTGATGTTATATATATGAATTTATTTTTCTGAACTGGAACAGCAAGCCCTTCAACTTGCAAAAAGTACGTCTCGATCACACGGACCGCTGATAGTTACAGTATATTTTTTTTTATATTGTTCGTGTTTTTATACCTACATCGGCGTTTATCGAAAGAATATCAACTTTGCAATCACATACAACCGACAAATTATTCAATGGGTGGATACCTTAGACACTACAACTCATGATTTGAGGCAATCTCAAGCTGCCATATTGACTAACGTAAAATCCGGACCTGTTCCATACCATTCCGAATGGAAACCTGCACGGCCGCGGAGAAACTGATTCGTCAAATCTTGAATCAAGAATACACCATTTGACAATAAAATAATAATTTGTCACTCACTTTTGGTGATAAATAAACAAAAATAATCCAGCATCCCATTTGTTTGACCGCGGTGGTATACATTTTACAAATTTCAATCCTTCAGACGAAATTTATTTCCCGCGCAAATGCAGTTGCATTGTATTAAATTTCTTTCTAGTCCTTTGCGAACAGTCAGCGCTATTTATAGAATGAATTGGGAAAACCATGTACTCATCTGAATATTAAGGGGATTATTCATTTAATCCAGGATGGAGATGATAGTATCATGATACTCAAAATATTGATACATTAAACCAATTCAGGACGTATTTATAAGCAAAATTATAGCCTTTAGAAATGGGTCCTAAACGCTAAAAATAGAAAATCGATATAGTTACCGCACCGATGGTATTTACTTAACAGACTGTGTGTGAATGAGTGTTTGTACTGCGTGCAGTACCGCTCTGTTAGCGAGTCCGTAACGACAAAGACCGAAAAAATGTATTACAAAGCGCTACCTAAGACTATAGAGCAATGCAGTGTTGAAATTCATAGTCTGTGTGATCGCTATATGAGAAGAATTTACAAGTAAATTCATCTCATGAAAATGATACCTTGCATGACAGGACAGTGTAAAGGGAACAAGAGATATCACAGAATTGAAGGTATCACCATTTGTTGCTGCCGCATCAGCATATTTGACTTTTTTATTTTGAATAGAGAAATCACATACAAGGATAGGAATTTGACATTTTCAAATATTTAGGCCTGCCATTAACACTAAGCTCATGTGACATCTATGATATTTGGAATGAAAAGTGTTGACAAGCGTACTCTTGCAGGTGATTGTTGCTTTGAGAAAGAATAAAATCACAAATCAGTTCAATACTTGAAATACTACTTTGTCAATCCTTGAAAGTACATTAAAACTGTTTAAAACTGGGCCTTGCTCGGATTTGGTCAACAGTCAGCTTTTCTTTCAAGAGCATTAATTTTCTTCTAATGCCTATATACATGTATAATCATATTTCATCTTTAATGTCTCATTTTAAGCAGTGAAGAGTAATACTTATGACAGCAAGTAAATTTTAATGCAAATATGATGGAAATTAAACTTGAAACATTAGTCTGTCATCAATATTTCAGCAGGATATTTTAAATGTTATAGTTTTACAAATTGTGACACACAATTTGCAAGTACATGTATACTGTATAATTTGTCAAGTTTGGTGTTAAATATTAAATTATAAGTAGTATAAATGTAGCCGTAAAAACTAGGAATCTGATATTCCATGTGTATCTGTCCAAAGAATTAATACCGGTAAGAAAAAAAGCATAAGGAAATATTTCAGAGAATTTCAGTTTTCAGGGAGTAAAATATCCAAGGCATGCATATGAAAATCTTTGTGACAAAGATAATTTAAACAAGAAGTTTGTAACTACTCACTTGTGTAAAATTAAAGTCCAGTCAGCTGGTGTGTCTGTGGTTGATTCTACAAACAAAACATGTGATAATTATACATTACAAGTACTACATTAAATTGCCAAAATTAAGACAGACTGATGGCAAAAAATGGGGTTCATATTATATATACAGCATTACAACTAAATGTCAATCAGAGAGAACCAGGTCTGAAGAAAAAGTAAAATTCTGAAGATTCTGAAGAAATCCCACATACAAATATCCATTTTTCTACTAACTGTTAATATTCTATATACTAAATAAAAAATAAATAGAGATATTGTCAGCTTTGTTAATCTTTCATCCATGTTACACAAATACAACAGATACAATGTTGTCATGAACATAATGCTTCATATGCATACTGTCAAACCTGTGAACAAAGGCCACCATTAGGAGGACAAAATGTGGCCTTTACTGACAGGTGGTTTATTATGAGGTTATTGTGTTCTTATTAATTAATGATTGTTTTTATAAAAATGACCTTCATTCACAGGGTGGCCTATATTCGGAGGTGGCCTCCTACACAGGTTTCACTGTACATAAACAGACTGTGTATACTGATAGTACAGGAAGGAGGACTCTATAAGTTCAGGTAGATGAGCACACAGAGTGTACTTACTAAACTCTAATGATATATCTTCATCATCACTTTCCCAATCATCTTCAACTGCATCTTGTAAACTCTCATCATTTTCGGCACAACATATCTTAAAATAATAAAACAAATATGTATACACATCCGAATCTCTATGTTTGTAAACATAACCTGAAACTCTTTACTCACAGAAAAGACCTTTACATTATCTAAGCCTTCACATTATAGTAGTAAATCAAGTTTATACATAAAAGTGGTTACCAAAGTTTGCACATGGAAGTGGGTACCCAAGGTTTAGTAAAAATCACTTATGAATATAAATATACAAGTATGTATTCACCCATTTACACATAAAAAGAAGTAAGATCATAATCTTACATCCAAAGAACAAACAAAACCCCCCACATAAATGTATGACTGTACCGTATAAGAGTCTTGTAGGTAGATAGCTGCAAGAAAGTCATGTCTAACAGACAGTAACAATGAAAAGCACAAGAACAATATAAATCCATCCATACCTTGAGAACAGTCTTCATTTCTTGTTCTTCCAGTACACCATTAACACCAATGGCTATACTGCCATCTGTTCCAAACAGTTCCTAGAACATGACATGAAGTATATATACATGTGTATAAACCCTATCCCTAGTACACCATAAATACCAATGACTATACTGCCATCTGTATCAAACAATTCCTAGAACATGATATCAAGTATATACATGTGTATAAACCCTATCCCTAGTACACCATAAATACCAATGGCTATACTGCCATCTGTACCAAACAGTTCCTAGAACATGATATCAAGTATATACATGTGTTGGCTGCTACAACAATCCACATATGTTATGTAGTAAATGTATTATTAACACAAAAATGTAATCATCAATAGTGTCATCATAAAATAGTCATATAAATCTGTTAAAACAGGATTTATGATAAAAAGCAAAACTGATAAATGACATTCAACAATCTGGTAACCAATTTCTGAACTCAAATAAGAAATCATATAAATTCTTATCATAACTAGAATGTGATATAACTCCCAAATCTTACATTTATTATTGATTGCTTTTTTTCTAAAAAGTCTGTGGTATTATATTCAAGGTTTTTTGCTGCAATCATTATATCAGACACGCATACATTTACCTGAAATAGACATTTATATGTATTAATGAAATATCCCCCCAAGTGCCATCATGGTATAGTAAAAGTTCACTTTATTATATTGTAATCACAAACATTCTAGCTGTATCCCAAGATGAAGCAAAGTGTCAGTAAAAACAATGAATACATACATGGTTTAAACAATTATTACTTAAGAAAAAAAAAAAACTTATACTGTCCAATGATTGTAACATAAAAACAAAGGTAAATAATGTAATTGTTCAATAAGACAAACTACAGTCAAACCTGTGTTAGCAGCCACCTCTGAATAAAGGCCACTCTGTGGATAAAGGCCTTTCTTTGAAAAATTAATGATTTAGAACAAAATTGCTTCCAAATAAAGGCTACATGTCAATAAAGGTCACATTTTGTCTTTCACAAGAGAGGCTTTTGCTCACAAGTTTGACTGTATTTGAAACAAATTTCCACAGTAGAGAAATACATTACAAACTATAAACTTACAGAGTCCCTTCCACAGTAGAGAAATACATTACAAACTATAAACTTACAGAGTCCCTTCCACAGTAGAGAAATACATTACAAACTATAAACTTACAAAGTCCCTTCCACAGTAGAGAAATACATTACAAACTATAAACTTACAAAGTCCCTTCCACAGTAGAGAAATACATTACAAACTATAAACTTACAGAGTCCCAATGATTATCAGGATATTTCTCAGCAAAGCCATACATATGTAGTAAATGAAAGTTAGCTAACTCTCCATATGTGTTGAAAATCTCATCATTCTGAAATAATACAATAATAAATATATACCAGTAATTTTAATATCTATAATGATACCAGTAATAATACTATCTATAATGATACCAGTAATAATACTATCTATAATGATACCAGTAATAATACTATCTATAATGATACCAGTAATAATACTATCTATAATGATACCAGTAATAATACTATCTATAATGATACCAGTAATAATACTATCTATAATGATACCAGTAATAATACTATCTATAATGATACCAGTAATAATACTTTCTATAATGATACCAGTAATAATACTATCTATAATGATACCAGTAATAATACTATCTATAATGATACCAGTAATAATACTATCTATAATGATACCAGTAATAATACTATCTATAATGATACCAGTAATAATACTATCTATAACTAGAACTATCACTAAAGGTGATGAATACCCCCAGATGCGGCCTTGACACAGTTATTGTTACATTTTACAGAGGGAAATATAATGCATTTTCATTTTTTAATACCTGCAAATTGTTGCTTAGATATATCCTGAGCAGTTTCTAAATATTCATTATATAAAAAATAACAAAGGGCCATAACTCATTAAAATTTACTTGGACAAAACCTATTGTGGACATGCACAACTTAGCAAACTACTTATCACTTCTAAGAAGTTTCACTGAATTCCTGCATGTAATTGCTGAGAAATGGTACGGGCAAAATTTACCTAATTGTATAAAATAAAGGGCCATAACTCAGTGAAAATTAATCCAAACAAAACCTGGTTATTGCATGCACAACTTGGTTAACTGTTTATAACTTCTGTGAAGTTTCATTGAATTCCTATGAGTAGTTACTGAGATATTGTATATACACTGTTTAAAAAACAAAAAAGGGCCATAACTCAGTGAAAATTTAACCAACCAAGACAAGCTTAATGCATGCACAACTAGGCTAACTACTTATCACTTCTGAGAAGTTTTATAGAATTCCTGGCAGTAGTCAATGAGAAATAGTCCGGACAAAATTTGCCTATTTATACTGTAGAAAAAACAAAGGGCTATAACTCAGTGAAAATCAATCCAAACGAAAAATGCTTTAAGCATGCACCGCTAGGCTTACTACTGATCACTTCTGTGAAGTTTCATTGAGATCCTGTGAGTAGTTGCTGAGACATTGTCCGGACAAAATTTGCCTATTGTATATACTGTATAAAAACAACAAAGGGGTATAACTCAAGTGATAATTAATCCGAACGAAAATTGCTTTAAGCATGCACAACTAGGCTTACTACTGATCACTTCTGTGAAGTTTCATTGAGATCCTGAGATTAATTGCTGAGAAATTGTCCGGACAAAATTTGCCTATTGTATATACTGAATAAAAACAACAAAGGGGTATTACTCAGTAAAAATTAATCCGAACGAAAAATGCTTTAAGCTAGCACAACTAGGCTTACTACTAATCACTTCTGTGAAGTTTCATTGAGATCCTGTGAGTAATTGCTGAGAAATTGTCCGGACAAAATTTGCCTATTGTATATACTGAATAAAAACAACAAAGGGGTATAACTCAGTGAAAATTAATTCGAACGAAAAATGCTTTAAGCTAGCACAACTAGGCTTACTACTGATCACTTCTGTGAAGTTTCATTTAGATCCCGTGAGTAATTGCTGAGAAATTGTCCGGACAAAATTTGCCTATTGTATATACTGAATAAAAACAACAAAGGGGTATAACTCAGTGAATATTAATCCGAACGAAAAATGCTTTAAGCTAGCACAACTAGGCTTACTACTGATCACTTCTGTGAAGTTTCATTGAAATCCTGTAAGTAGTTGCTGAGAAATTCTCTGGACAAATTGTGTCTACAGACGCACGGACCGACCAACCGACCGTCAAGCGTGAATCCAATATAGCCCCCATATATTTCATATCTGGGGGTATAATGATACCAGTAATAATACTATCTATAATGATACCAGTAATAATACTATCTATAATGATACCAGTAATAATACTATCTATAATGATACCAGTAATAATACTATCTATAATGATACCAGTAATAATACTTTCTATAATGATACCAGTAATAATACTTTCTATAATGATACCAGTAATAATACTATCTATAATGATACCAGTAATAATACTATCTATAATGATACCAGTAATAATACTATCTATAATGATACCAGTAATAATACTATCTATAATGATACCAGTAATAATACTATCTATAATGATACCAGTAATAATACTATCTATAATGATACCAGTAATAATACTATCTATAATGATACCAGTAATAATACTATCTATAATGATACCAGTAATAATACTTTCTATAATGATACCAGTAATAATACTTTCTATAATGATACCAGTAATAATACTTTCTATAATGATACCAGTAATAATACTATCTATAATGATACCAGTAATAATACTATCTATAATGATACCAGTAATAATACTATCTATAATGATACCAGTAATAATACTATCTATAATGATACCAGTAATAATACTATCTATAATGATACCAGTAATAATACTATCTATAATGATACCAGTAATAATACTTTCTATAATGATACCAATAATAATAATATCTATAATGATACCAGTAATAATACTATCTATAATGATAACAGTAATAATACTATCTATAATGATACCAGTAATAATACTTTCTATAATGATACCAATAATAATAATATCTATAATGATACCAGTAATAATAATATCTATAATGATACCAGTAATAATACTATCTATAATGATACCAGTAATAATACTATCTATAATGATACCAGTAATAATACTATCTATAATGATACCAGTAATAATACTATCTACAATGATACCAGTAATAATACTATCTACAATGATACCAGTAATAATACTATCTACAATGATACCAGTAATAATACTATCTACAATGATACCAGTAATAATACTATCTACAATGATACCAGTAATAATACTATCTACAATGATACCAGTAATAATACTATCTACAATGATACCAGTAATAATACTATCTACAATGATACCAGTAATAATACTATCTATAATGATACCAGTAATAATACTATCTACAATGATACCAGTAATAATACTATCTATAATGATACCAGTAATAATACTATCTATAATGATACCAGTAATAATACTATCTATAATGCTCCAGTAATAATACTATATATAATGATACCAGTAATAATACTATCTATAATGATACCAGTAATAATACTATCTATAATGATACCAGTAATAATACTATCTATAATGATACCAGTAATAATACTATCTACAATGATACCAGTAATAATACTATCTACAATGATACCAGTAATAATACTATCTATAATGATACCAGTAATAATACTATCTACAATGATACCAGTAATAATACTATCTATAATGATACCAGTAATAATACTATCTATAATGATACCAGTAATAATACTATCTATAATGCTCCAGTAATAATACTATCTATAATGATACCAGTAATAATACTATATATAATGATACCAGTAATAATACTATCTATAATGATACCAGTAATAATACTATCTACAATGATACCAGTAATAATACTATCTATAATGATACCAGTAATAATACTTTCTATAATGATACCAGTAATAATACTTTCTATAATGATACCAGTAATAATACTTTCTATAATGATACCAGTAATAATACTTTCTATAATGATACCAATAATAATAATATCTATAATGATACCAGTAATAATAATATCTATAATGATACCAGTAATAATAATGATAACTCTATGAATAAAGAAATTATAACAAATACAGTATAACAGTGCATACTCTCCAGAGCAGTCCTCTCATGTGCAACAATCTTCCTTCAACAACAGCATGGTTTGTTCCCACTGCATAATTTAATTATTAATATAACCTCTCTAGAGCAACAGCATCTCAACAACAACATAACTTTGCATCTCTGAAAGGGTGTTGCTTTTGAGAGGTTGCACTGTATTCAAAGTATTGCATTTAGTACCGACACACAGAATCGTACTATGTGATAAGACAAATAGCTGTATTATATTGCATTATACTAAATGGTTTCCAATAAATTAGTAATATAAAAACTTATACTTCCAACCTTCTTAATATCCTTGACAGCAACCATTTTTAGTGAATCCTTCTCAAACTTGAGGTGAGCATTGTTTTTTGCTACATGGTTTAAAATGTCTGCCATTGGTACCATCATTGGAGGAGTACTCCCAGAATCCTCTTCATCTTCTTCCATTTCCTGTCCAGCTTGCTCAGTGAAGCTGTAGGACATTACAAAGGCAACCATTCTCTTGTAGAATTCAATATCTTTGCAAACTTCACTTTAATAAAGCAGAGAGAGAAATATTAATGGTCAACAATTGATTTTCTAAGATATAAACACAGTAAGCTTTTTTCAGTATAAATTTTGAGGGACCTGAGGAAAAGTAAACATCTAAACACATATTCAACAAAACTTAAACAGGCAGAGTACAATCTGGGTCATTTATATTCCATATTTTGGCCCTAACAGAATAAACAAGAAGGACAAGATGGCCTTATATTGCTCACATGAGATTCATTGCCTGCTGATGCAAACATTGTTTTGAGCCTGTGTCATGAGGTATGTTAGTTTTTCAAGGTTTTCCTGTGATTTGGCCAGGTGACCTGATTTTTGACCCTAGATGACGCATGTTCAAACTTATCCCACATATCATTAAAGTCCCATAAGCATATACATTTATCAGTCCTAATAGTTTTTGTTTGTTCTATAACAGAGGAATCCGGTGTGTTTTCATCCCGTGCATACTTTATAGCAAGAAAATGCGTTTCCAAAACCACTATCGTATTTTTTTCACCATCATTGAAAAAAATACTATTCATAGAACAGTTGTGTTTTCCTGCAGTCATTATGCACACAACATTAAGTGATGTCACACGCTCTATATATTTCAAGTTTACAAAAGCAAAATTCACAGCGAAATGAGTGTTTTTAGAAAAAAAATGGCTATTTCATCGATAATAATTATCTTGGGATAATATCAGCAATTGTTTGTTTTTTGCATGTATTTTTTATAGCAAAAAGCTCATTGGACTTTAACACAAACATTCAGATAAGGTGATTGTACATAGTTCAATACATTTTCAAAAATAATATGAGTATAATACAAACTTACTTGAAATTATCTTTGTATTTGTGTATAAATGGCACAACAATTTCGTTGAATTCTTTTTCAATATTTTTAAGATCTCTCATCACTGCCTCTAGTACACCAGTACCTGGCAACACGTTACATCTCTCCTCACTGAAGTCAAACAACCATACTTTTTGAATTTTACATCTTATAAACACCAAACTTGACACAAGTCAATAGGGCCATGATGGGCATTTATCCTCTCACCTGAGTAAGGACTGCAACTTCTTTTGTGTCATTGTTTAACTGGGTCTAACTGAGTCTAACACTGGCATAGAAATCAAGACAAACATTCTGAAAGACTTTGTTCAAGACCTGATAAATATTGTCTCTACAGTGTTATCAAGATTTTCCTGTGATTTGACCCAGTGACCTAACTATTGACCCCAGATGGCCAATATTTGTTCTTGTCCAAAATATCTTTAAGACAAACATTCTAAAAAAGTTTGATGAAGATACAATAAACAAGAGGGCCATGATGCTCACCAGGAGAAAAGGTCATTTGGAGATTAACATTGTTGAAGTTTTCTATATGAGTCTAAGTAAGATCAAGTGACCCATCTGGGCCGTTTTTTTTCCCCATGGCCATTATATGAACAGATTTAAAAGAAGTCCATTAGACAAAGCTAGATACCAAATATCTTAGCTCTAGGCCTTGTGGTTTCGGAGAAGATTTAAAAAAAAATTCCTATATAAAATAGAATAAACCCAAGGGCAGGGCTAATTTTGACCCCAGGGCCATAATTTGAACAAACTTGGTAGAGGTCCACTAGACAATGCCACATACAAAATATCTAAGCTCTAGGCCTTGTGGTTTCGGAGAAGAAGATTTTTTAAATTTTCCTATATAAGTCTATATAAATCAAGTGACACCCGGGGCGGGCCAATTTTGACCCTAGGGCAATAATTTGAACAAACTTGGTAGAGGTCCACAAGACAATGCTACATACCAAATATCTTAGCTCTAGGCCTTGTGGTTTCGGAGAAGAAGATTTTTTAAATTTTCCAATATAAGTCTATATAAATCAAGTGACCCCCGGGGCGGGGCCAATTTTTACCCTAGGGCAATAATTTGAACAAACTTGGTAGAGGTCCACTAGACAATGCTACATACTACATATCTTAGCTCTAGGCCTTGTGGTTTTGGAGAAGAAGATCTTTTAAATTTTCCTATATAAAATAGAATAAACCCCAGGGCAGGGCCAATTTTGACCCTAGGGCAATAAATTGACCAAGCTTGGTAGAGGTCCACTAGATAATGCTACATACCAAATATCTTAGCTCTAGGCCTTGCGGTTTCGGAGAAGAAGATTTTTTAAATTTTCCTAAATAAGTCTATATAAATCAAGTGACCCACGGGGCGGGGCCAATTTTGACCCTAGGGCAATAATTTGAACAAACTTGGTAGAGGTCCACTAGACTATTCTACACACCAAATATCAAAGCTCTAGGCATTGTAGTTTTTGACAAGAAGATTTTTTTAATTTCCTATATAAGTCTATGTAAAATCAAGTTACCCCCGGGGCGGAGCCAATTTTGACCCCAGGGGGAATAATTTGAACAAACTTTGTAGAGTTCCATTAGACAATGCTACATACCAAATATCTCAGCTCTATGCCCTGTGGTTTCGGACAAGAAGATTTTTTAAGTTTTTTCTATTTGTTGCCATAGCAACCAGAGTTTTAAATGAAATTTAATTTTTTGAACAACTTTGAAAGGGGACCACCCAAGGATCATTCCAGCAAAGTTTAGTTGCAATCGGCCTAGCGGTGTAGGAGGAGATGTTGTTTTAAGTAAACATGGACGCCATGTAACGACGCACGATGGCCGCAGGGCGATCACAAAAGCTCACCCTGAGCACATTCGTGCTCTGGTGAGCTAAAAATGTGACCTCTGTTCACAGCTCCAAGTTTGGTCATTTGCTTTTAGCCAGGAAGCTTGTTAATATAAGTCACTTATGGGGGTGGGGGGGATTTCAATCCTTTGTGTGTTATTTGAATAATATCAGTACAGGACCATTAGACTGTATTTCCCTATATCATTTATGTACAATAAATGACCCCCTCATGCATAGGCATTATTTGAACAATATCAGTAAACTAAAGGACCGGAGGACAATGCTACACACTATCATTTGTAAAATCTGGAAACAGGACCATTCAATGATTATTCTTGTGAAGTTTGATTGAAATTGGCATGAGCAACGCAACACAGTAACAAATCTAAGACAGCAACAAATAAAACACAGTAACCCAATTTAGACAACAATACAGCTTGCAACAGCAACAAATATTAGTTTCAAGTTGTTTTAAAGAACACTAAGATACTGGTAAAGTCAATTAATGCGTTAACATTTAATTTAAGGTGTATAATTATGTATCATTTTTTGTTCAGGAGTTTTATCATTATTATGAAGCCATTGATAACGTACCTTGACCAAAACATTGGCAGATCTAGTTCTTTAAAATCTGGAACAAGATCAAAATAAGGTCTCCACAGAGATTCAGGATTGTTGTACTCATACATGAGTGCTATCAATAGTGGAACCCATCCACTACATCCTTCAATAGCAGACAAATCTGTAAAATAAGTAATATACAAAACAATGGTAAGCAACCAAATAAGAAGTCATTTCATGGTATTTTTGACTGAGCAGGCCAAACGAACATAACAAGCAGTCTGATTAGTTGCACTATCAACACAATAAATTTCGTTGACAAAATTTTATTTATCATTTAATGCTATGAAGATGTGACTAAATCTTTGCGCCAAAATGATCTAATGTTCAGCTCTACAAATATTTAGAAGTTTAACGAAGAGAAAGTCCAACTAATTAAGCTCTGTCCCCCACAGTCTATCAAAGATCTGCATATTTGTGCATGAAAAATCCCCAATTAAAATCCATTGGACAAGATAACTACAATATCTGTGACCAAAGTGAAACATTTGGTAGGTAGAAAACACGTTTCTAAATTCGTACGAGTATAAATCATTCCAACATACCTATTCAGAAAGGTGCATTTAATATTTTGTTTCTCCCCACTAATTCCCTAATGAAAACAAAACCAGTGTAATGGTGGTTAAATGCCGGTGTCATGGTAAAAATCTCCTATTCTCGAAAATTTGCTATGCGATTTATCAAAACCCTAACCCTAACCCTGAGAGGATGGCCTTTTCAAATTCGCTCACGAAAATCAGCCAACCGGAAGCCGAATTAGTAGGGCTAGAGGATTATATAGTCCATTTATGCCTTTAACACAGAATTTTTAAAGCACATTCACCCAGATTATTATTACGGGGAAGTGAAAGACCGGGGCCTGCGAAGCGGGTCCCGGGCTTTGGCCTTGCCCGGCTAGACAATGCGTACGTTAGAAAAGGTTCAATGTGAATTAAAACAATTTCAAATGTATTACCTATCGCCGAAAATCTCATTTCCAAATCATGGAGGCCGCCATTTTGGCCGCCATTTTGTTTATAACAACTAAATTCTCGTTCTCGTGTTGGCATATTTTTTTACATCGTAATATAACTAATCACTTATATTTATGTTTTCCTATCTGTTTACAAGAAATAGAAAGCAAAATATTCGAAGTTTTTTTAAAAAAGAAGCTTTATTTAAAAAATACAAACGCTTTTGGTAAACTTTGTGAAAAGCGTCCGCATAAAGTTTGCGCATAAACGCTTGACAGGAAATAGAATGACGTCACTTTTTGTTTACGCAAGGTGCTCGACCAATCTCTACCTAGAGTTGTCGTTCCTTTCCAATAGACTTGACTTCCCCGTTCCATAGGCTTAGCCTATTTTCATATTATTTCTATCGAATTAAGTAAGTTATACAAATTATTGAAGAATTTTTACGTAAATTGAATTTCCGCACATAAATATGCAGATGTTTGTAAGGCTGAGAGGATGGCCCTTCCCAGTTCGTTCAGGAAATCGGAAAACCAAAAAGCCGAATTAGTGCGGCTAAATTAAGAGTTTACACAAGCCAAAGGTTTAATCTTAATATTTTGATTATAAATTTTACTCCTTAAGACAAAGTTACCTGGGTGAGTCATAATAGAATTACATATATGTACAATGTTACCCTTTTTCATGCTGTCAGATATTGCACAGTTGTCTGGAGTTAGCACACATTTCCTTGGAATCTGAAACAGTACCTCACCCTCTTCTATATCATCCTCTGCTATCATACCAAACTGTGCACAAGATCTTTCTCTGTCGATAGTAACCTAAATGTAAAACAATAACAGCCAAATGGATGATGATATAATGAAATGACCATGCCTATCCGAAATTGTGTTGTAGACGAACCACTACCATATGATATAATCACGTCAACTAGGGTAAACTTTACCTTGTCATTTAGTTGAAAATTGTTTCTCTTTGACCATTCAATAAACTCTTTCAGATTTAAGGTGTTACATTGTTCAGTTGATATCTTGCATACAGGATTTTCTACATTGCCATTATTTTCAGCATTTCTCTTCATGGGGGCAGCCATCTTGTATAACGGACGACTTCGGCTGTTATCCTCATTACGAATTTGACGAGAAGTAAACAAACCTTTCAACGTTATTTTGAGTACTTCTTATGAGGTGACTGTATATTGATATCTGTCTGTTGGAAACTCATTATTTTCAGTCATATTGCATCGGTTTATACTTAACTCGCGGTTTGGAATGACATTGTTGGAGGGTCATTTTATCATTGAATTTTTTTTTGGAACAAATCAAAGCACTGAGATAATTGTTATGAAAGTAATATTTTTGCGGTTTCAGCACATTCATTCAAATTTTACACTTTGAAATACTACTACAATAGAATTAACAAAACATTAATGTAGATATTTTGATATTATGCACTGGACGATCAATCAGTTACACTATAATAGACCTGTATTCTTGTGTCACTGCCTCAAATTTACTATAAAAAGAATACTGTATGCCTTGATGGAAATTGAGCTAACTTCAGATTCTTTGTGTTTCCCTCCTGCATTTAATAAACTTTTTATGTTGAATGTAAAATTAATAAATTTGAATGTCCCTGAACGTATAGATGATGAACATTCTACAGAAGTCCCTGTAAATTCTGGGGTCCCCCAAGGCTCAGTCCTTGGACCACTCTGCTTCCTCATCTACATCAACGACCTTCCTTCCTCTATCTCTAACTCTCAAATCTGCCTCTTTGCTGATGACACTGCGGTCTACATTACAATAAACTCCTCCTCTGACTCTGAATCCCTGCAGGAGGATCTCAATAAGATGCAGATCTGGGAGAAAGAATGAGATATGGAGTTTAATCCTTCTAAATGTCAGGTCCTTAATATAACCAGAAATAGAAAAATCACAAAAAACAAGTACTTTCTTCATGACCAAGTCTTAACATCTGTACACAAAGCGCAAAATACCTTGGTCTAGACCTAACAACAGATCTAAATTACAATACACACATCTCAAGAATAACATCAAATTCAAATAAAAGAAATCTTAACACAAAAAATGAAAACGTAAAACAATTAAACAAATCTCTGGTCCGGTCTCATTTGGAATATGCCTCGACAGTTTGGTGCCCATATACTAAGACAAATATTCAAGGGATTGAAATGGTGCAAAGGTGAGCGATACGATGCGTGAAGCAGGATTATTCCCCTTTATCATCAGTAACATCCATGCAGGAAGATCTTGGCTGGCGTTCTCTCGAGGACTGGATTTCAGACTTATAATTTTTTTTTAAATTTACCATAATTTAGTAGCCACTAGCCTTCCAGCATATATTGAACCACCATCTAGAACATCCCCTTTCTCTAAGACAATTACAAGTTACATCAGATAATCATAAATTCTCCTTTTCCCCCCACCGTATCACCCTTTGGAACCAACTTCCGAGTAACATTGCTACCCTGTCTGACCTTGATCATTTCAAGCAGGCAGTGGTTAGGATACAATATTAGTTGACATGCTGCGTTTTAGTTTTAATCTATTCTTCACTGTTACTAACAAAACATTTTAACAATGACTTGATCTTCTTCTAAGTCTCTTACTGTCTTGATAATATTCATTATCAGGTTTTTTATCTCTTCATTAACAATTCCGACGTGCACTTATCCTGCCTATAACACCCATAAGAGGGGTTGACAGTATTCAGAGATAGATAGATAGTATAATTGTTTAATTACGTTGGAATCAGCCGGACACAAAATTCTGACTGCAAATAGTTGGGTATAAATATTTGCTAAAATTTATGAATTACTGATGATCAGCAGAATTGACACTTGACATCATGACAGTCTTGAAGTAGTTTATTATTACAACCAATTCCAATGCCTCAATGTTTCTATGGTATCCTTTCAGATTTTAAAATTGAACTTAAAAATGAGTTCACGATTGGAAGTTGTTGTGAAAGAAGAGCTTGGTTTGTCCGTACTAAAAGGTACTGGTGAAGGAGGTCATGGCTGTATAAGTCAAGGATCAGTCTATGATACTGACAGATATGGCAAAGTGTTTATCAAAGTCAATTCTAAAGCTGGGGTAATAACTATGTTTTTGTTAAGTATTTGTTTAAGGAATAACAAAAAGCCAGTGTGCTTTATTAATGTTTGAGTTAGTTTCACTTACTGATCATTGTTTGGAAATATAGAATGTAGTGTGTTCTCAGATGTACCAAGCATGCAACCTATATTTCTGTAAATATTCCTATTGTTGACTTCAAATGTCAATGGTGTTAATGTTATTTTGATTTTTTACTTAATTTCTAACTAATAAGCTATCAGGCTGTTCTTGTAAATTTTGGCTTCAGAGTCTGAATAAAAAAATCATCAAGTTGATTAAATGTTCCATACATGTACATTGTAAATCAATATGAAGTTAATTAGATGTTCCATACATGTACATTGTAAATCAATATGAAGTTAATTAGATGTTCCATACATGTACATTGTAAATCAATATGAAGTTAATTAGATGTTCCATACATGTACATTGTAAATCAATATGAAGTTAATTAGATGTTCCATACATGTACATTGTAAATCAATATGAAGTTAATTAGATGTTCCATACATGTACATTGTAAATCAATATGAAGTTAATTAGATGTTCCATACATGTACATTGTAAATCAATATGAAGTTAATTAGATGTTCCATACATGTACATTGTAAATCAATATGAAGTTAATTAAATGTTCCATACATGTACATTGTAAATCAATATGAAGTTAATTAGATGTTCCATACATGTACATTGTAAATCAATATGAAGTTAATTAGATGTTCCATACATGTACATTGTAAATCAATATGAAGTTAATTAAATGTTCCATACATGTACATTGTAAATCAATATGAAGTTAATTAGATGTTCCATACATGTACATTGTAAATCAATATGAAGTTAATTAGATGTTCCATACATGTACATTGTAAATCAATATGAAGTTAATTAGATGTTCCATACATGTACATTGTAAATCAATATGAAGTTAATTAGATGTTCCATACATGTACATTGTAAATCAATATGAAGTTAATTAGATGTTCCATACATGTACATTGTAAATCAATATGAAGTTAATTAGATGTTCCATACATGTACATTGTAAATCAATATGAAGTTAATTAAATGTTCCATACATGTACATTGTAAATCAATATGAAGTTAATTAAATGTTCCATACATGTACATTGTAAATCAATATGAAGTTAATTAGATGTTCCATACATGTACATTGTAAATCAATATGAAGTTAATTAGATGTTCCATACATGTACATTGTAAATCAATATGAAGTTAATTAGATGTTCCATACATGTACATTGTAAATCAATATGAAGTTAATTAGATGTTCCATACATGTACATTGTAAATCAATATGAAGTTAATTAAATGTTCCATACATGTACATTGTAAACCAATATGAAGTTAATTAGATGTTCCATACATGTACATTGTAAATCAATATGAAGTTAATTAGATGTTCCATACATGTACATCCGTATCAGAATTAATTATCACCACCATGCTGTTTATTACAGGCACGTACCATGTTTGATGGAGAATATGCCAGCTTGCAAGCACTTGAAAAACCTAACATTGTCCGAGTACCAAAACCAATTAAGGTAAAGTTATGTTTGTTGTTATAAAATGATAACACAGTACACTAACTTCTAGTTGTTATATGCTCATTTGAAATGCATTGCTATGTTAAATTACCTTCATGACTTGGCAAAGTTTGCTCAGTGCAAAATAAGTTACATGTAATTAAGAATGCACACAATCAAAACTGAGCTCCAGTCCATAAAATCAACATTACACTTAATAAAGATGTGATTGATTGAAATCAACTTTACACTTTATTATTTCTACTTGCCATTGATGTTATGTTTTTGTTTAAGGTATTAGATCAGCCTGGAGGTGGAGCAATGTTGGTGATGGAATATCTGAATATGTCAGGTGGATTAAGGAAATATTCTGCCCAGCTGGGTGAACAGCTAGCAAGGTAGATGAAAGCTTATACAAATATTGATAGAAACTGTGTCACTAGTAGAAACAGCACATGTGTCACTGATAGATACATTGTATGTGTCACTGATAGATACATTGTATGTGTCACTGTGACACATACAGCACATGATACATTATGTTCTCTTTTTAATTTGCCACACACAAACTTATAAACCACTGTCAAATGTGTATTGTAGTTAAAGGTAATTATCTGTATATAATACATGTAAACTGTTGATTTTATCATTTAGATTACATTTATACAACTCTACACTGGAGAAAAAATCCAGGAAAGCTGAAGGAAGTGTCCATAAAGATGACTCAAGTGAAGAGTATATCAGTCAGTTTGGATTTCATGTTAACACCTGTTGTGGTTATATAGAAATGGATAATACTTGGTGTGATGACTGGGCGGTATGTATATAGGGTGTGATAATTTAATATATCCTTATACTAAAATGATTATTTCATGTATGTGCACTGAATATAAGAACTTACTGTATAAATTATTTGATGTAAGAAACTTTTATTAGACTTTTCGAAATGATTATAATTGTTTCCCCATTTTTTAGGCGGAATTGCCTAATTTTATGATTTATTATACTTTGTGAATGTAACTGAAGTCAGCAGACTTCTTGAAAGAACCTTTTAAATAATCCTGATGTGTACATCTTGTGATCATTGCTTATATTGACTTCCTTTATTTTGATGCCACATTGAAATTCTAGTACTAAGTAGGTTAGCTAACAGCTTTACATTTATATACAATCTCATTTTCAGACATTCTATGCCCAAAAAATAGAGAAACAAGTGAATTTGACTGAGATTAAGGTAAGACTTATGTATTTTTTAAAGCAAAACATTAACAGTTTTTTTAATATGCTGACAATAAATATACATTTTAGAATACATTGACAATAAACGTAAGGTTTAGAATATCTTAACAGTAAACAAAAGTTTTAGAATACATAGACAGTATACATAAGATTTAGAATACATTGACAGTATACATAAGATTTAGAATACATAGACAGTATACATAAGATTTAGAATACATAGACAGTATACATAATATTTAGAATACATAGACAGTACACATAAGATTTAGAATACATTGACAGTATACATAAGATTTAGAATACATTGACAGTATGCATACGATTTAGAATACATTGACAGTAAGATACATCAGTTTAAGAATCTAGAGTTCAGTTGGATTATGGAGCACCTGTACTCAGATGTGTTCTTGATTACTTTAGATTATTTTTGTAATAAAACAAGTGTTAATTGTGTCTTTAAAACAAGATTTCCCAATTTGATCTAACCTCTAGATTAGTTGTCATGATTTGCCTACAGGGTGATAGGAAAGCTCGGGAATTATGGAACAAGCTACAAGTAAAATTTTCCCATTTCTTCGATGGTTTAGACATCAAACCAGCTATTATACATGGAGACTTGTGGGGTGGAAATGTCAGTGAAAATAATGAAGGACCTAGTAAGTTATCTTTAAGATTAATTATGATCTTTCTTGCTATTTAACAGTTTATCATTTTATTGTGAAAAAATTGTTTAAAGCTTAAGTAGTAAGTTAGTTGGTTAAACACTGGCTGTACATAACACTGGTGTTGATACGTAGCACTGTCATTTAATTTATCCTTACAAATGCCATCATTCACATGAGTAACAAATATTTCATGTTTATTTCTATACTAAAACCTGAAGCAGCATTATTGGGTGAAACAAAACATTGCGTGCATAAAACACAGCCTGATAATACTACATCTGTATTTGATATCAACTTATTTAATATCACAATCCTATTTGTTTCATATTTCAGTGATCTTTGATCCAGCCAGTTATTATGGTCATTCAGAATTTGATCTAGGGATCAGTTATTTGTTTGGTGGATTTAACTCCGATTTTTACAAGGCATATCATAGTGTGTTACCAAAAGCTCCTGGCTTTAAGATGAGGAAAGATCTGTATGAAATGTTTCATTATTTGAACCACTGGTAAGAATTGTACTTTGTGATACACATTTACCAAAGCTATCACTGTAGTAGAAGTCTTTTTTAAATTTCCCTGATAGTCCAAGTTAGTAGATTAATCATGATTACTTTTATTATAATGATGCATTTGAGTACATTGTAAGTATTAGTTTACACCATGAAGTGCTCATGGTGAGCTTTGAGGATAATTTAATATGTGACATTGATAATTTGTTCCAGAGATTTCTAAAATGCTGAATTAATCAGATTTAGATATACAATCAAACCTGTGTAAGTGGCCACCTCCGAATAAAGTCCGCCCTGTGAATAAAGGTCATTATTTTAAGGATGGCCTTCGTTCCCAGGTTTGACTGTAATGTTTATGTTATAATGTCTCTCTAGAGATCTCAGACTATAACAGTGAGAGATAAGGCTTCTGATGACCATATTCACTTGTCTTTTCACTGAAGTCTGTTTGGCACTCAGATTTCAAACTAAACTATACAGAATTTTTTTTAGTAGCTGGACTGGTGCATGATTTGTTTGGACAAAACAACAGCTTTATTGTTTATTAATCTATTACAATTTTCTTTCTTTTATTTATGGATGGAATCTTATGAAATATTATAACTTACATGTATAAATCAATTGAGTGCTTGAAGTTTGGTCTTTTATGTCCCTTGTGAACCAACACAGCAATGTTCTGTTTTACATATATAATGGTTTATATATTAATAAAGAACTTCTAATGTGGTATTTTTTAAGTCTGTAAAGTCAGAGAGATTGTTCTTGAGCTGGTTATGTAATAATTTACCATTTAAATCCTTTTACTGTTAGAGATTATATTTTGGTCCCTGACGTATTTATTTTACATATTGTAGGAATCACTTTGGTGGAGGATACAGAAATTCTTCAATATCCACAATGGAGGCTTGTATCAAACATGTATACAAATGACATTTACTGACTCACCTGTTGTATACCAGGATGTTTTACTGAAGCTGTTTACTTAGTTAAACTATTGTATCAGTGATGCTTATTACAGACTGAGCTTGATATACACCTTTGCTTCATCAAGGATATTATGACCCCAATATTGGCCCCGCCCCAGGGGTCACTTGTTTTATTATTAATACTGTATATTTACAACAACTAATTCATCTCAAATGATGATTGCATTATTTATGTTATGGTTACAGGTATGTGGTGTGGGAAATCATTGCAATCATAATTTAAGAACTATGTTACATTGAACATTACCCTGTGGTGGGACTGTCAGTTACACATAACTGAATCTATCATGTGTGTGTTTCTTTTAAGTGCAGAATTTGGACTTGTTATTAAAGAACTACCATGTCTGACTACATGTGTAAGCTATTATGTACATATGATGTATTATATGGGTTCAAAACCCAAAATGTATAAGATCTAGTTTCTTGTAATCTTCAACATTATACATATTTCAACGTTTCTTGGATCATATTCTTTTAAAGCTAAGTATGTGTATATTCATACAGCATCATCAGTTATTTTCATAAGATAAAGATGTGATACTTAAATATTCAGAGCTGCTATGTTCATTGTAGAAAGAGCAAAAGTACATTGTTTGATTTAGCCACACCAGAAATTCTCAATCAGTAACATTGAAAGTTTAGCTTTGCAAGGATTTGAATGTTTTATACAGAGTGATGGGAGTGTCACTTTATAAAAGTGATGACTTCTAGATACCATTGGAAGTTTGTATCTCAATAAAACAAAGATACAAGAGTATAAATTAATATTGCTTTACTCGCCCCGTATAAAAAATCAATTATGCAGTCCAGTTCAATCATGATCAAGAAATTTCTATCATTGTCATACATGATACATTTTTTCAACACAAAATTCAGTCATATCATTAAAACATCTCTTGAAATCACATACAAATTATTCAAATCACAAATTGGATAAAAACATAATGTTGAATAGGTGCTCTAAAATCAGAGTTCTCACAATTTAAAGGATCATGCCTTGGAACTGAAGTGTCTCGAATAGCAATCAAATTGTTTCAATGACTAAATCAATTCATGAAAGCCATGTAAAAGATCTACGAAATATCCCGCTAGTTTACTCAATATACACATTTTAAGATTTACCAAACCTGCCGATTTCGGCCTCAGAAAAGATTCGTCATTTTCACAACTCGACCCTTTCGGGATCTGTCAAAACCAAAAACATCGCAGAACATTGTCAGCAGACTGTGAAAATGGTCAGTAGTGCACGCTTTATGTTATTTATGCGACATAAAAGTTTATCTATTGATCAATTGTTTTGCAGCTTTGAAAGGCAGCGCACACGCCCAGTTAAATTCTCAGACAAATTGGAAATATCGTTGTTGTCAATAAAAGGCAGCCTTTTATTCAAACTGACATACAAATACCGATGCGCGGGTTAAAGTCATTTATGAACGCACATTCTTCTTTGACTTTTCGGTAATAATCGGTTTTACACGTGATAACTGCATTTTTGGTGTATGAAACCCAAGACACAGCAGTTCTTGAGCATGCCCCTTTAATACCAAAAGAATGATAAAGATATGATGTCTAAATGGCAATAATTGGATGTATTTTTTATATAAATTTTATTGAAATAAAACTTGACATGATCAGGAAAGTGGACTAAGGGAGGAGCAGTGATGTAGGGGTAGAGTGTCAGACTCCTAACCCTGAGGTTGTAGGTTTGAATCCCTTCAGTGGCGGAATTTGACCAGAATCTTCTTCACAATCCCTTCTTGGGACGCGAGTACTGGTCAGAATGCAGGAAGCAGTCATTGGGAGTAGTTAATGTAAGTTGTAAGAACTTGATGTAAAATAAATAAGTTTAAACTAACATAAGAAAGTGGATGAAAATCATGATAAAATGCATATAATTACTTCATAATTCACTCAGTGAGTTTTGAGATCTTTGATATGATATAAATCAGAAGAAGGTGACTATCTTGACTAATAATATGATCTTATGTGCCAATCCCGATTCATTCACGTTTTTATCTTACATTAAAATTGATCCCAGAGTTAATCAAACAAATTTTTAGTTCACTCCTTTTTCATTTATATGTATCTCAATGAATAAGTTCTCCTGAATATCACCAGGTCACAGTGGATTCTGGTTATATTGAGCTTGCTTATATTGACTTCCCTCTTACATTGAAATAAAATAAAGTCCCGAATCTTCTCCTTTTTACATAAAAACTGCATATATTTCACATTTGTCTATCTCAGTTTTCTTTATATTGAAGTAGATTTCATTCCTTTATTTGGGTTTCACGCCATTTTTTCAACGATTTTTCAGTTATATATGGCAGTCTTAGGTAAACATTGTACATTGCGTAAATGTGAAATCTTTAGGTAGATACAGACAACAAATACAAAACATTAAGACAACACAAAACTGTAAGAGAATATTAGTTTTGAATAACGTTAAAATTATTGAAATGTAGAAATAAACATTACAATTCATCTCTCATGGTCTGACTAACACTGAATGTTGCTAAAATATTCAATCTGTCTCCAATCTGTTCTTTCTTTTTGTCACTAAGCTTTCCTGATTGTAATTTCTCTAATCTCTCCACTTCGTGGTTTACAAACTGGTCACCTTTCTCAATAATCTTCTTCATGGTTTTTATATACATGTCAGCCGATGCTTTATCTGATTCGCTTGTTAGTGGCTCAGATTCTTCTTCTGCTTGCTTTATCAATGCAGTCTTTTCTTCTGTAGAACTTTTAAAGAACTGTTTAACTAAATTGTCAAATTGTTCTAAGCATGCTGGAAGACCAAGCCATAACCCTGAAGATATAAAGATAACAAATGCAGATATTGTATTAGGATCTTTATAATACTGTGCTTTTTTGACATCGCTGCTCAATGCTACACAAAAATATCAATATTACAAAAATAGTTTTAGCTAATTATCATTATCTTCTTTAATAGTTACTTCGGATACTTTTAACTTTACACTGGAATGAATAAATTTCATTAAACATATTTCTATTAAGATGTAATAGTATTTTAATGAGATAACAATTTCTGACAGATTCATTTAATCATACCTGATTCTATATAAATGCAAGTTCCTCCAAAAAATACCTGATTCTATATAAATGCAAGTTCCCCCAACAAATACCTGTTTCTATATAAATGCAAGTTCCCCCCAACAAATACCTGATTCTATATAAATGCAAGTTCGCCCAACAAATACCTGTTTCTATATAAATGCAAGTTCCCCCAACAAATACCTGATTCTATATAAATGCAAGTTCCCCCAACAAATACCTGATTCTATATAAATGCAAGTTCCCCCAACAAATACCTGATTCTATATAAATGCAAGTTCCCCCAACAAATACCTGTTTCTATATAAATGCAAGTTCCTCCAACAAATACCTGATTCTATATAAATGCAAGTTCCTCCAACAAATACCTGTTCCCTCAACAAATACCTGATTCTATATAAATGCAAGTTCCCCCAACAAATACCTGATTCTATATAAATGCAAGTTCCCACAACAAATACCTGTTTCTATATAAATGCAAGTTCCTCCAACAAATACCTGATTCTATATAAATGCAAGTTCCCTCAACAAATACCTGATTCTATATAAATGCAAGTTCCTCCAACAAATACCTGATTCTATATAAATGCAAGTTCCCTCAACAAATACCTGATTCTATATAAATGCAAGTTCCCTCAACAAATACCTGATTCTATATAAATGCAAGTTCCCTCAACAAATACCTGATTCTATATAAATGCAAGTTCCCTCAACAAATACCTGATTCTATATAAATGCAAGTTCCCCCAACAAATACCTGTTTCTATATAAATGCAAGTTCCCTCAACAAATACCTGATTCTATATAAATGCAAGTTCCCTCAACAAATACCTGATTCTATATAAATGCAAGTTCCCCCAACAAATACCTGTTTCTATATAAATGCAAGTTCCTCCAACAAATACCTGATTCTATATAAATGCAAGTTCCCTCAACAAATACCTGATTCTATATAAATGCAAGTTCCCTCAACAAATACCTGATTCTATATAAATGTAAGTTCCCCCAACAAATACCTGATTCTATATAAATGCAAGTTCCCCCAACAAATACCTGATTCTATATAAATGCAAGTTCCCCCAACAAATACCTGTTTCTATATAAATGCAAGTTCCTCCAACAAATACCTGATTCTATATAAATGCAAGTTCCCCCAACAAATACCTGATTCTATATAAATGCAAGTTCCCCCAACAAATACCTGATTCTATATAAATGCAAGTTCCCCCAACAAATACCTGATTCTATATAAATGCAAGTTCCTCCAACAAATACCTGATTCTATATAAATGCAAGTTCCCTCAACAAATACCTGATTCTATATAAATGCAAGTTCCCCCAATAAATACCTGATTCTATATAAATGTAAGTTCCCCCAACAAATACCTGATTCTATATAAATGCAACAAACATACTTGATACTATATAAATGCAGCAAACATACCTGACTCTTTCATTATGAACTTCTTGATATCATCAGCATCTAATGCATCACCAGAATATTTTATAGGATCTTCTTTTCCTTGTAGAAATAGAAGGTATGTAGGATAATCTTCTTTCTTTATAGATATTTTAAACCTTTCAGCTAAATCCATATTGTCCTTGTCGCCATAATCTAAGATGAAAAACAATGAAAGTTATTGCAGGAGATGAAATATCAATAACATTAACTTACAAAGTAAAGAGTCTATGATGTGCCTTTACAACTTCTATATGAGTTACAAAATGTACATACTTTGCATCCTAAGGAGACATGCCCTGTGCATGAAATGTGAAGTATCCTGGCGATTTTACGACAGTGTGTCTTTTTGTAAAATTTGACCATTTTTCGAGTGAAAAATCTTAAATAGCGAGTTTTCAAGGCAGTAAAAGTATACATTTTCTGTTAGCATATTGAGTTGCCTACATGTTGCACTATATATGAGTTAAATATTTTGTACTGTGTTGCAATAACATGCAGGATTTTAACATGCGTGGGAAAATTCAAATTGTCAGAGTTCTTTCCCTTCTCTCTCTATATATGGGTTACATGGATTTTTTTTTCCGTGACAAACCCCTTTGGATCTACCAGTATAGAAATATCAGGCAAAATAGAAGATTTTTTTCTGCAATAATCTGCAACTTAAAACCCAATTCTGAGATTCATGATGTTTTATTGTGCCACATAATGACTTTCAAAGCAAATCACTAGTGTAGCAGTATTTTTGATGATGTATATTAGTTATTGAGGTTATCACTTATAAACAATCTGATAAAGTCTCAACTGTAAAAGCAATCAAAATTCACAATAGAAGCAATTACCTCCCAACAACAGCCAACTCTCAACT
This sequence comes from Lutraria lutraria, assembly GCA_964023205.1. NCBI lineage: Eukaryota > Metazoa > Mollusca > Bivalvia > Venerida > Mactridae > Lutraria > Lutraria lutraria. The sequence goes on from OZ026837.1 coordinate 42,051,021, forward strand.
GGCTGCTGACTGCAGTAGAGGTTTTGCTGAGCAACATAGTTATAACACATTTAGGTTTTATCTTTAAAGGATAGTAAAACTCATCATAAGTTAATGCTACATTATAACCAACAGCTGTTCAGTCTTGGAAAAGCAATTTCTAAATGAGGCAAGTATCTTAGAATTTTTTCCAGTCTGAATCAATATTATTCACTAAATTATTGTCTCAGGGTTTAAGCTGGTACAAATAAACCATATCATAATAACTTAAAATCTGAGACTGTAGGTAAATTTTAAAAATACATACCAGCTACATGAACTTCTGCAACCAATAGATCATTCTGTGCAATACAACCCTCAGCAACTTTTTTGAAAGTATCCTGTTTGTCACCATATGGATAGGTTTCATCAAATTTAACCAACACAGCTTTATGTTTTTCAATTATCTGAGGAAATAAATTCATATGAAATTGATCATTTGTTAAAATATCTCAGTTCTTTATCATATCCAACCATTACAACACTGGACATTTGCCTGCAAACACTGCATACATGTGTATATATGCATCTATGACAAAAACTGTACACTATTTCTGGCATTCACAAATACATACCAAGTAACCAACTGTTGTGTCCAGTTTTCATCACTTTCATCACTTTCATCAATTTCACAAGACTTAGAGGGCCAAGATGGCCCTATATCGCTCACATGACAATCATTGTTTACTAATTAAAACATTGTTTTGAACCTGTGACCTAGTTTTTGAACCCATATGGCCCATGTTTAATTTTGCCCTACATATAAATAAGACAAACATTCTGACAAGGTTTGGTGAAGAGTCAATCAAAACTGTGACATGTACAGTATGATCTACAGTGATAACAAAGTTTTTCTAAGCTTTGACCTAGTGACCTAGTTATTGACCCCAGATGACCCATATTTGAACCTGACCATTACATCATTAACACAAGTTGACAAAGTTTGGTGAAGATCCAATTAATTAATATACATGTGAAATCTAGTGTTAACATGGTTTTTCATAAGATTTGACCTAACAACCTGTTTTTTTACCCCAGATCTATGACCTATGTTTGAACTTGTCCAAGATATTATATATTTATAACTTAGACAAACATTCTGACTTCTAGAGTGTTCACAAGGTTTTCCAGCAATTTGCCCTAGTGGCCTAGTTTTTTACCGCAGATGACCCATTATCAACCTTGACCTACATAATATTATTATTGAAATAAACATTCTGACAAAGTTTCATAAAGATCCAATCAAAACAGTGATTTCTAGAGTGTTCACAGTTTTTCCCTTATTTGGCCCTGGTGACCTAGTTTTTGACCCCAATTTGCCAAATGGCCCATTATCGAACTTGTCTGAGATATTGTCAATATAAACATTCTGACCCAGTTTTGCAAAAATTGAGCAAAACATGTGGCCCCTAGTGTTTTGATGTCGCACAATGCCCAACGAAGACTGATCACAAAATCTCACTCTCAGAACAAGTGCTCATGTGAGCTAAATATATATATAAAAATGAAACTCATACTGCCAGCAAAGCAGACAATAATGTTAAAGATAATTAGCCTTAGGGTCTTTATCGTTCTGCTCAAAGTGCAACACATTACATGAAGTGATGTTTGAGAGGCCCACCTAGTTAGCTCAGTGGTTAGAGACAAGAGTGTTGGTCTACTGATCAAAAGGTTGTGGAGTTCAAACTCCAGGCAAGGCTCACACTGTCCGTGACAAAATGACTGAAGATATTACATCTTATGTTAAATTATCCTCCACCTCTGAATAATGTGGGATAGTTTGGCTAGTGTTTCCTCCATGCCTTTTTAGGACGGCGCTGCGCCATGCCTCAAAGACAAATCGCCATGCTGCCTTTATAAATTGTATGCAGGGTCAATTGTTATAAATTTGCCCCTTTTGTTGGCCTGATGAGTCATTTAAGCAATATTCATTAATTAGCAGAACAATCAATTCAGAAATAATCTTGCACAGATTGCTGTAATAGCAAATTATACTATGCAGGGACAAGGAACATCACTAACAAAAGGAATAATCTGGCAACTTGCCCTGCATGGTTCAAAACGCACACTGAAAGTGCCCTTTTAGCATAAAAATGCCATGCCTCACTTAAACTCTGCAGGAAACACTATTAGTGAGAATGTGGTTAGTATATGTAGTATTATGGCTTAAACCAAATCTATAGAAATTGGTTATAGGATAACTGCCCGCCACGATATGAGTATGACAGAAGCAAGGACTTATATACATACCATATAAGTCCTTGACAGAAGTAATGTTGAAAATGGCAATAAATCCGAAAAAAAAGAAGAAGATGATGTTGGGGATAAAGAGTGCCGACAGACAGAACATCCATTTTGCATTGCACTAACAGTATAGCATAACACTAGATTAATTGCAACCTCCATTTTAGCTGTACCAGATAGTTTTATTTACAACTACCTGGCCATACTGACATATTTATTATGTGTATATTTGGGGCATGTCAGACCAGATACGTCAGGCACCTGTGGGTCTGTGGACACTGATGACAGAATCACAGATTTTGGATTCAAACCACAGACAGACCAGAGCCACGGGTAAACCTGTGCCACAGCCAAGACTGACTCTGGACTGTCTAGTCCTGCAACTTAAAATACTTTAGACAGACAGACAGACCGAGATTTTAACTATAATGTATTGCAAATCTAAGTGAGAAGAATGGTTGGCACCATCAGGGATACACCATATGAGAGCATAAGACATTTAAATATAAAAATACATCAAAACCATACAGTATGTATGAATAATAAACGAATGCATTTACTTTATCAAAAACTCCTGAATTAAGAGGTACTGTGCCTTTAATATTGTCACCCCGAATAAATGGGAAAATGCACAAACACAACGCAAAAAACAGCGACTTTATTTCCATCTTGACCATTAATGCTGATGTGGACCAATGAAAACCGTTGTTACATACAGGCTCAGTCTTTTAGTAAAACTGGTTCTCGTTCTCAACAGGGACAAAACCGGAAATCAACTCAGATCGTGTGGAACCAGCGCTTTGCGAAGACTTCCGTAAACAAGAATGTTCATATCTAGCGCCGAATTTTTATAAACTGTCAAGGTTGCTTTAATGCCTCATTGTTGTTCCTTTTTATTGATATTGTCTGAGTAATTATTCTACAAACAAATCCGTTCTCATTTTATCAAAGCAAGCGCTGGTAAATCGCGAGAATGCGCGATAAAATTGTGTTGTAAACGTATTTCGTACTCCGTATTATTCGTTCTTTTTGTATTTTCGGTACTTTAAAACTCGAATCTTTGCATTATGAAAGCTACAGCGCTTGCTAATGGGTATAATTTAATCATTCACCATTAATAACATTCATCATAACAGTCCGAATTATCTTGTATTTTGCTGAAACGTAAAATGTTATCATTTTTTAGATCAATATCATGACATCTGATTCAACTGGCGTGAGCTTATGGGTGAAAGCTGAACCATTCAGTTATGGTGCATTTCATATTGCTCCACATCCAAGACTTAATTTTAATGTAAGTACTACAGCAGGGCTCTCAGTAACAGGCTGCAGGCCAATTTAGCCGCTTAGAAAAGTGTTCAGGCCAGTTAGGAATCTCAAAAGTTTATAAAATATTGCTAGAAAATGCCTGGACCTCCTAGCAGGCCTGTTAGAGTTAGTTTTTGGGCCTGTTGTCCACAAACTTATTGAGAACCCTGGACTACAGAGAAGAACATGTATAGTTATATCTATATATTGATACATCTGGTAACAAGGCATTTCTTCACAGTCTATGATTGTAAATTAACTTTTTATATGCCCTGTAAGTCTTCTGTCTAGTACTATACTTTTACTTTGAATTTTTGGAGCAGAAATGGAGTACATCAGACATCTTTACTCAGGTGTGTGAGTAAAGGGCCATCATGGCTTCTATTGTTTCAGTACAGAATTCACCCTGTTTCTGTTTCATTTTTATTATTCTCTCTTTCAGAATATAAAGAAGATTGTGATTTATGCCAAAAATAAAGGTGATACTGGCTTTCCAAAACTTAGGTAAAAGTATATTTGTTATGACATTGAACAGCACCTTTATTGCCCCCTCCGAAACTCACCGAAACTTATTGAAATTTAAAATACATGTATGCACACAGTGTGTATGTATTTTAAATTTCAGTCATGTATGAAACATTTTAAAATGTCCGCAAAATGTTATAGTGTACAGTGTTTGACACTTACTCTAGTCCGTCGGTCCAAGACAGACAGAAATCACCGATGACATCTGCGACCTGGTCGGCCTGGGTGTCCGGTAGATTTTGCAAGTAGAAAATCCCATTCTTAAGAATAAGATAAATATAAACTACAACGTATCAGCATAATCAATAATGCAGCATTATTGCAGTTAACAACGTTTACCAGTAGCGGTGTTTTATATATGCAGGATACAGGGCCAGAATTATGTATCTATTTTTAGACATAACTACGACGTATCAGCATAATAAAGTCAGTGCGTGTAAGAGACTGTTGAACTCATACACGAATCAATATACTCGTAGTCGTACCCTTCGTCAACTCGCGCACTAGTATTTGTTGTTGCAATAATTATTTTTTATCAAGTGCTTCTGCGATTTTTTGCATACTCATGCCACCAAAGAAGTGTAAAGAATCCAGATTACTGTAAATACTCGGCCATAAGTAGATCAAATATGGGTCCTGAAATTGTCCGTAAAATCCAACTCGAATTATGGTCGAGTAACCAAAAAAATTATTATCACTTGAACACTTTCAGAGCACAAAAACACAATAATTTATGTCCACGCATATTTTTGCACAAACGGGTTGAACTGGTGCACTTTGTAACTATATTGATTTTCTATTTTTAGCGCTGCTGAAATTAAGTAGGTTTAAAGTTAATGTAAAGTTCTGACGTCATGAATGATGCTATCTGTCAATCAAATGACGTCATATCTTACTCTCTGGTTAATTTTTTACTCCCATAATAAATTGAACAGGAATTTCGTAATTTGAATGTGTCACACAACTATTGATATTTTTGTGTGTGAATAATTTGTTACTGGATTACTTAGTAAGGTACAAAGCTGTTGTAGATCTAATCATTTTAGATTAATGAAAAAATAGTCTTACAAGTATATCATTACTGTTTTATTTGAGTAAATGGCTAAATGCACATGATTCTTAATCATTTAATATCTTCAATACAGAAAAGGCTTGCAGTGACTTATTATAATGAATATGAACAAAATATTTCATATAAGTTACAATTGCTTTTATTTAAAAAGAAACAATCAGAATAGTACATCAATAAAAATGGGTTGAAGAACGCTCTGTTGTTGCATTGGTTTTTTTTTTATATTTTAAATAATCACTAAAATTGAAGGACCTGTGAAAGTGTAGAAGGACCGGTAGGTTTGAGAAGTTACCGGTCCTGTGGACCACCATGCTCAAAAAGTTGTGTCAAACACTGGTGTAATAAAAAAGATAAATAGGTTTGCATCTGTTGTAAGAAATTGATTGTTGGGGCCGACTTAGTTATGACTTAAATGTACTGTGACTGATTTTTCATTATTTCTTAATTTCAAGCATCATTTCATAAATAGTGCAGTGAAGTATGTTATCAAGTCCTCATGACTATAGAATAATTGTGTCATACTGTGTACAAAATGAGTGATTTTATACTTTCAACATATCAATGAGAAAATATAGCATTAATCATAAAAATAATGATCTGACAGGGCCTATATTCCAAAAATTGGGAAGGGGCCTTAGCCTTTCATTTGGGAAAATCTGTATCATTTTTATCAGTTGTAAGTTTTTGTCAGAAATAATTACAATTTACATAAGATTTTAATACATAAATTTGCTAAATAATATAAGCTTTATTCACAGAACATGGGAAATAGATTTTGGGAGAATGATATTTTATCAAATGGGGATTTTCAGCATTTTATTTTGGGGGAATTCTTTCATCAAATTGGGGAAAAAAGAGCCTTTTTGCAATTGGAATGTCACAGAATATAGAAGGAATAAAGGCCCTGACAATATCCATGTTAATGATAAATAAAATCATATGATTTCTATGTTAAATATGCCTAACCTTGGCAGGTAATAAATACATTAAGTCATATATAAGATTCTGAGAAGGGATTGCCTTGCAGTTTAAATTTAATTATTTGCATACATGTACATATAGAAGTAAATAATAGCTGAGCAATTGGTTATTCGTTTATATTCAAATAATGTTGAGAAAACTAAAACAGTTGACATGCTTGATTGTTACAGGGATAAGATATGACTATCTATGTATTTCAATAAGATTGTGTACCTTATATTAGCTTTAACTTGTTGGTTAACATCCTACTATTATCATATTTTGCAAGATTGTCTGTACTTTGCAGTTACTCTGTGTGGCGTCATATAGCATGTAATAAATTACATCTATCAGAAGACTTGGCCTGGATGTAAGTATTTCTGACTACCCATGACAGTTGTATTATTTTATTTTAAGTTAAACTCTTATTGCCAGAATTTGCATGGTTAGAAAAAAACTGTTTAAATTCGTTGTCATTTGTAGGAATGTTTCTAGTTACTGTCTGAGAAACTAATTAATACATTAAAAATACATGTCAGTATTAAAGAATTCAAGTAGTGAAACGCTGAGTGTGAGAAATGAATTGTAAAACAAGTATTTCCCACTTACCTACCTACTTAAAATTCACTGAGTAGGGCGACCCCTAACAAATATTTATCCAAGGATGACCTTGAGCACTAATTTACATTAATTGATCAAATAAGTGCACATTTTATGTCCACATTTGTAACCAATAATCATGGAAACATGACTCTTGGACATATGTTTGAATTGTATTTGTAGGTATTTTACCACCTGTCATTTGTTAAGTGAAAATATGTCCCATGTTGAGAGATTGGAGTGGGATCAAAAGTATGCTAGTGTTTCCACTACTGTTGGAGGTAAATGTCTACTCTGATACTTGACCTAAATCTGTATTAATCAAGCTTATTATGTTTCCACTACTGTTGGAGGTAAATGTCTACTCTGATACTAGACCTAAATCTGTATTAATCAAGCTTATTATGTTTCCACTACTGTTGGAGGTAAATGTCTACTCTGATACTAGACCTAAATCTGTATTAATCAAGCTTATTATGTTTCCACTACTGTTGGAGGTAAATGTCTACTCTGATACTAGACCTAAATCTGTATTAATCAAGCTTATTATGTTTCCACTACTGTTGGAGGTAAATGTCTACTCTGATACTAGATCTGTATTAATCAAGCTTATTATGTTTCCACTACTGTTGGAGGTAAATGTCTACTCTGATACTAGATCTGTATTAATCAAGCTTATTATGTTTCCACTACTGTTGGAGGTAAATGTCTACTCTGATACTAGACCTAAATCTGTATTAATCAAGCTTATTATGTTTCCACTACTGTTGGAGGTAAATGTCTACTCTGATACTACACCTAAATCTGTATAAATCAAGCTTATTATTACCACTATTCTATTCACCTGTCACTTTTGTAAAACATTCTATTTCAATTCTGAAATGTCAGAGTGCTTGTAATTTGAAACCACCAATCATAAAATATAGTGACTTTTCATCATGTGTGAATACTAGTACATAGTATGATCATTCACTGTCCTATTACCCTCCTGCAATATCTTATAAACTACCTTACCAATTGATGTAAAAAGGTAATCTGATTAAATGGAGACAATATGTTAGCAATTCTGTAGTCTATTTTAGTAACTTGATAAAGGGCAATAGGATTCTTTGTGTTAGATAAATTCACTTATAGTTTTGAAAATTGAGATATGTTGTATTATATGATACTTAGTAACATGCATGCTTTTTTCTAGATGATATGAAGAACAGAGTGACCATTTGTACATTGAAGTTTGTGTTATTTCTATATATCCAGCAATTACATAAAGTTTCATTAAAAGCATCACTTGTTGCTGGTGATGAGTATCCTTTGAAGAAACTTTTATCGTTTTATTTGTCACATTTACATTGACATTGACTCCTATCAGTAAATATTAAATATGTCATTGTTGAATCTTAAAATATAGAATCAGTTTATAGTATTAGACATGTTTTTACTGACAGCATGAAGCACACTTTACTGCTAGGAGGAACACTATAACTTAAAAGACCATCAGAAGATATGTATTCAAATGTATGATGTATTCAAACAGACAATATTTGGCATATGTATTCAAACAGACAATATTTGGCATATGTATTCAAACAGGTGATATTTGGCATATATGTATACTAATAGATAATATTTGGCATATGTATTCATACAGACAATATTTGGCATATGTATTCAAGCAGACAAAATTTGGCATATGTAATCAAACAGACAATATTTGGTATATGTATTCATACAGACAATATTTGGCATATGTATTCAAGCAGACAATATTTGGCATATGTATTCAAGCAGACAAAATTTTGCATATGTATTCAAGCAGACAAAATTTTGCATATGTATTCAAGCAGACAAAATTTTTGCATATGTATTCAAGCAGAAAAAATTTGGCATATGTAATCAAACAGCAATATTTGGCATATGTATTCATACAGACAATATTTGGCATATGTATTCAAGCGGACAAAATTTGGCATATGTATTCAACAGGGGTGTGATTCTTCCTCCTTTCAGCTGATTTCCTCTTTTTGTCCTAAAATCTTAAAACAAAAGGGTCAAGATTCAGTCTGACCTATTCAAAAATGATGTTTTTACAAGCATGAGGGGGGTGGGGGTAGGGTATTTCAGCCTTTTTGCTCTTGGAGCACTCACACCCCTGATTCAAACAGATGATATTTGGCATATGTATACTCACAGACAATATTTGGCATATGTATTCAAACAGACAATATTTGGCATATGTATTCAAACAGATGATATTTGGCATATGTATTCAAACAGACAATATTTGGCATATGTATTCAAACAGATGATATTTGGCATATGTATTCAAACAGACAATATTTGGCATAAGTATTCAAACAGATGATATTTGGCATATGTATTCAAACAGACAATATTTGGCATATGTATTCAAACAGATGATATTTGGCATATGTATACTCACAGACAATATTTGGCATATGTATTCAAACAGATGATATTTGGCATATGTATACTCACAGACAATATTTGGCATATGTATTCAAACAGACAATATTTGGCATATGCATTCAAACAGATGATATTTGGCGTATATTAAGGGTGTAACGATACGCTCACCTCATGATACGATACGTATCACGATACTCATCTTTAGATGAAAAGACTGTATAAACTATTTATTATCAAGGACTTGTTATTATGTATAAACTTTATTATAACTTCACAACATTACATCAGAGTTGTATAATTGTATTATATGTCTTTGATTACATGAAATAAAAAGCAAATAAATGTAAGCTTTTACGTTTTAATGCCGTTCTTTTCTTTGGTCCTAAACCCAAAATGGGTCCATATTTTGGACTTAAACATCAACGGCGGTGACTTTAATTAGGAAGCCATGTTTGTTTTTATTACTTCCCTTGATCGGCGATCGGGAAATATGCCGTACCGTCCCGGATTATGCGACGTATCGTGAACCGAACCGTGAGCAAATGACTTTGATAAACCGTTCAACGGTATATCGTTACACCCTTAGCGTATATATACAAACAGACGATATTTAGCATATATATATGTATACAAACAGACAATATTTGGCATATATATTCAAACAGACTCCATAATTGGTGTGTGTTATGATTTGATTGATTGTTTTGCACTTAACTGTTCTTAGATGGCCAACAAGAGCTTCCTCACCTGATCTAGATGCTAGCGGTCGATCTACTCCTAGAAATAATAATAAGGTTTGTTTATTTCCTTCATTTTAAAGCCGTAACTCTTGCTGGAATACCAGCGAGTATTTGTGGATTGGGCTAGTAAAACTGATATGCCTAGTTGTACCTCTCTGTTGTTTAAAAATAAGCGCAAGAATAGTCGGGTCAACAGCTGGCCACTGGTTTACCGTTAGTATAGTACTCCTGTTATATAGAAAGCATGGTCTGCTCCTAAGTATATACACATTACCACTTGGCTCTGTTTACAAACAGAGTTTATCTGCAAGTAGCCACACCTACTAGTAAATTCAAGTAACACTTAGAATTAATATAACTATGATTTTTGGATTAAAAGTTTTGACTTGGAATAATTTACCTTTGTGAGGATTTTCAAAGAATATTTTTCTGTAGTTTATTCAAAAATTTAAAAAAGGGGTCTGATATGAAACATGCATAAAATTAAAATAAACCCTGCCCCTGTGCCATCAAGTGGTTTATATAGTCCAGTTACCCATTTAAGAAGGCTATCAAATATATGTTAATTTTGAAGTACAATACTAGAATGAAACTTACCTTGCATGAGTGTTCTTCGGTGTATGAAATTGAAGAAGTGCACTGTCTGATTGTAAAATTCTGCTACTAAATGCCACTTCATTGTTCATGTATGTAATTTAATAAATGATTGTGTAATGACCCACTCTTGTTTATCTTTTTATTTATTGAGATGTACTTTACAGGTCCTAGATGATCATAGTCACATGGTGTTTATGCAAAACAACATTCATGAGATTCTTGAACTTCTAATAGAACACGGTAAGCCTCTTTTTCATCATTTGAAAATCATTTATATCAATTTGGATTATTACTTTGAAAATGTTTATACAAAGTACATGCCTGAAAGTTCTCATGATTTCATTCATTTCAAGATTTGCTATGTAAGATATATGAAGATTTTTATATCATATATAATGTTTTATATAAGGTAAATGAAGATTTTTTTATCATATATAATGTTTTATGTAAGATACATAAAGATTTTACATCATATATAATGTTTTATATAAGATACATGACGATTTTTATATCATATATATATAATGTTATATATCAGAATATTATGTTGAATATTTACAGATAGCTATGGTATCAATCAGGGGGATCCATGTCTTACAATATCCGCCATGGAAGCTCTTGGATTTATTATTGCTGGGTCTGTGGATAGATGCAAGTAAGATACAATTTGTTATCACCTAATTTAGATTGAAAACCATTTTCATGTTGTCTTTCTGACTGTTGCTATATAGGAGTCACTTTCTTTCTTGGTCTGTCTGTAAACATGTGATGGTGCGTCATGTGTTAGACCCAGAGTAAAACTGCTTCTCGAAAGAAATCAAGTAATAGCCCTGAACATTTCTGACAAAACATCTGCCTTTGCATATTTTCTTGAGTGATGTGATATTCTTCTTCTTGCATCAGTGTTATTATCTATTCTAGAACTCTTCTACCACTACATGATATTGCCATGTTACAAACAGTACAGCATAGAAGTGGATATTCAAAGGTTGGTTAATTAATATTAGTGTTCAGTTTGTGCTGTTCAAATTTGTATGATTCTAGTTAATCAAAGTATGCATTTAGTGTTTTTTCTGCTTTTCTCTCTTTCTGTTTGTCTGTAATATTTGTGTTTGGAGCATACATTAAAAGCTTTTCTATTCAGTTTGTTCAAAATCTGTACCATGATAAGAATATAGTAATTTTCTTGTTTTGTTTTTTTTAACAAAATTACAAATGTGCGTGACATGTGATTTTTTTCTGCCTTTTCAGCTCACCTGATTCATCAGGTTAGCTTTTAGGATCGATGAATGTCCGTCGTCCGTCCACAATTAGTTTGTTTACACTCTAGCATCCACAGCTCTTAACAAATCGTGCTCACAATGTATATATGGAAACAATATCTTGGACAAGTTCAATTATGGGCGAAATTGGACCAGAACAAGAGTTATGGGCCCTTGACTTAGAAAATTTGCTATATTTAGCTTGTTTCACTCTAGTGCCTTCATTTATCCACCGATACATGCTAAATATACTGTGAAATAATCAGAAAACATGTTATTTGATAAATATTTATTCCTTTATTTCAGCTTATGAAAAGCTTTTCTTTGCGATTACTTCAAAATTGGATCAAAGATTCGCTTGTACAGAATCCATTTGGTATTTCTGCCTGTATCGCCAGTGGTCGAAGATTGTCTTGGCCAATAGGAGGTTTGTAAATTTCATAGTTTATAATCTTATGGCTTGTTTCAATGAGTGTAACTTTAGTATTCTGTATAATGAAGACCATTCAGAAGGTAAATAAGTAGCTTAAGTCAATATTGACTCATGCATAAAGTACAGTCAAACCTGTGAACAAAGACCACCCTTAGGAAGGATGATTGTAGTGGCCCTTATTCATTTTATTCTGAATACCGGAAACAATGCCTTTATACAGTGGGTGGCCTTTATTCAGAGGTGACTGCTACTAAAAGGTTTAACTGTATCAGCTGCCCTATAATTATTTAATGATAATTTTGTGTGTTGGGTGTGTCTAGGTGATGAAGGTAAAGATAACAAAGAGTCGCAATCAAAGAGAGGTAGGATAGCTACCAATGCTCATGCTGTACCAAAGGAACATTTGAGAGGGTATGTATTTATATTAATACTTTATATTTTTATACCAATACTTTATATATATTTGTGTATCAGTCATTCATAAATAAAAATGAGATAAAATAAATGTGAATAAATACATAGAATGATGGTAATAAGTCAGATTTAGAATATATATATGCTCACTGTAGATTATTTATAAATGTGAATAAATACATAGAATGATGGTAATAAGTCAGATTTAGAATATATATATGCTCACTGTAGATTATTTATGACATTCCTACTAGTGTTTGGCCCACTTGTGACTCTCTGAAAAGTATTACCTGCTCTACAGTTTAATTTGTATTTACTGTAAAAAAAGATGGTAAATAAGATAAGTGCTGATCATTTTCATTTTTTTCAATGTTTAAAATTAATTGAATATAGTCTGTTACTTACATTATATCATTCCAGGAATAAGATTATCATTATGAGTCAAGTTGGAAAGCAGACAATAGCCCGGGTTTGTTGAGTTTTTTTATTAGCTCATCTGATTCATCAGGTGAGCTTTTAGGATCGGTGAATGTCCGTTGTCCGTCCACAATTAGTTTGTTTACACTCTAGCAACTGCAGCTCTTAACAAATCTTGATTAAACTTGCTCACAATGTATATGGCCACAATGTCTCGGCTAAGTTCGATTATGGGCAAAATCTGATGATAACTTCTAGAGTTATGGGCCCTTGAATTACAAAATTTGCTATATTTAGCTTGTTTACACTCTAGCGCCTTCATTTATTCACCAATCCTGATCATATTTTCAGTAAATGTGTATAACCAAGAGATCTTGGACAAGTTCGATTATGGGTGGAATCGGACTAGAACTGCAAGAGTTATGGGCCCTTGACTTTGAAAATTTGTTATATTTTAGCTTGTTTACACTCTAGCACCTACATTTATTCACCGATCCTAATAATATTTTCAGTAAATGTGTGTAACCAAAAGATCTTGGACAATATCGATTATGGACGGAATCAGATCCAAACTTCAAGAGTTATGGGCCCTTGATTTTGAAAATTTGCTATATTTTAGCTTGTTTACACACTAGCGGCTTCATTTATACACCGATCCTAATAATATTTTCAGTAAAGAAATATAACCAAAAGATCTCGAACAAGTTCGATTATGGGCGGAATCGGACTACATCTTCAAGAGTTATGGGCCCTTCACTCAGTAAATTTGCTATATTTTAGCTTGTTTACACTCTAGCGCCTTCATTTATTCACCGATCCTAATCATATTTACAATGAATGTGTATGACCTTATGGTTTTGGACAAGTTAAGTTATGGGTGGAATCGGACCACAACTTCAAGAGTTATGGAACCTTGGATTAGAAAATTTGCTACGTTTTAGCTTGTTTAACAGTATTATACCTTCATTGTTTGTTTTGATCTCAAAATCTATGTAAAAATGGTCACTGATTATTGGCCTTTGTTCTTAGGTGAGCGATAAAGTGCCAATGTGGCCCTCTTGTTCATATTTTGATATCAAGATTAAAATATCTGTCTCATGTAGGTCTGGATTAAGATTGTTAACATTTGATGAGCTCCAATAGTGAGCTCAAGTTAGTTTTATTCTAACTACAAATATGTAGTACTAACTTACCCTTCCACAAGGAACCAACAACTTCTCCAAATTGAGAGGGAAATCATTTTTGTAAAATTTTCATGAAAAGGTATAACCTGCCATTGATATTTTAAACAACAATTCTTCCTTTTATATAATGAACAAATGATGTATATTTTCAGAGTTCTAGTACATTAGAAAACAGTAGTGTAAAGATCCATCGCTGTCATTCTGCCTTTTTTTACCTTCTTTCTCCACTTAGGTAAGTTATGGGTACACATGTAATATGAAAATCTGTTGAGAATTGTGAGGTCATATTAACTTACACTTAGTTTATCCTGGCAATTTCATAATGAAATATTGTAGGGATGATGAAAGTCTTAACTTAAAGTTGAAATTGTATAGACTTTTTTCAAATGCCTAACTCAACACTAGTTTTAAAAGATTACATTTAAGATGATGCATGTCTGAATATGTAAATATACATGTATATTGATATTTTTAGAATTTCATAGAAAAGCATACAAGACCATTATCCTGTACAGGTCTACTTTCCATGGGTTTACTGTATTTCTATGATATGTTTTACAAGCTTTCTGACAGAAACTTATATTGCTATAAATATTACAGATCTGTAACAATTGAGAAATGTCGTAATTCTACAATAGTACTTGGACCTGTAGAAACACATGTTTATATGAGTCATTGTGAGTCTGTCACTCTGATAGCTTGCTCTAGGATTGTAACTATAAGGTAAATATCTTCTGATAGTTTGCTCTAGGATTGTAACTATAAGGTAAATATCTTCTGATAGTTTGCTCTATGATTGTAACTATAAGGTAAATATCTTCTGATAGTTTGCTCTAGGATTGTAACTATAAGGTAAATATCTTCTGATAGCTTGCTCTAGGATTGTAACAATAAGGTAAATATCTTCTGATAGTTTGCTCTAGGATTGTAACTATAAGGTAAATATCTTCTGATAGCTTGCTCTATGATTGTAACTATAAGGTAAATATCTTCTGATAGTTTGCTCTATGATTGTAACTATAAGGTAAATATCTTCTGATACCTTGCTCTATGATTGTAACTATAAGGTAAATATCTTCTGATACCTTGCTCAGTAAGACTGTATTACTTACACTTACACAAAATTTTGAATCAATATATAGCTATTTGCTGACTAAAATGATATGTCATCTGTATGCTTTGTATCGAATATCATTACTGAAGATTGTATTATTTGCACATACTAATATCATTACTGTAAGATTGTATTATTTGCACATACTAATATCATTACTGTAAGATTGTATTATTTGCACATACTAATATCATTACTGTAAGATTGTATTATTTGCACATACAAATATCATTACTGTAAGATTGTATTATTTGCACATACTAATATCATTACTGTAAGATTGTATTATTTGCACACACTAATATCATTACTGTAAGATTGTATTATTTGCACACACTAATATCATTACTGTAAGCCTGTATTACTTGCACACACTAATATCATTACTGTAAGACTGTATTATTTGCACACACTAATATCATTACTGTAAGCCTGTATTACTTGCACGTACTAATATCATTACTGTAAGATTGTATTACTTGCACACACTAATATCATTACTGTAAGACTGCATTACTTGCACATATTAATATCATTACTGTAAGACTGCATTACTTGCTCACACTAATATCATTACTGTAAGACTGCATTACTTGCACATATTAATATCATTACTGTAAGACTGCATTACTTGCACACACTAATATCATTACTGTAAGACTGTATTACTTGCACATATTAATATCATTACTGTAAGACTGCATTACTTGCTCACACTAATATCATTACTGTAAGACTGCATTACTTGCACACACTAATATCATTACTGTAAGACTGTATTACTTGCACATATTAATATCATTACTGTAAGACTGCATTACTTGCACACACTAATATCATTACTGTAAGACTGCATTACTTGCACACACTAATATCATTACTGTAAGACTGTATTACTTGCACATATTAATATCATTACTGTAAGACTGCATTACTTGCACACACTAATATCATTACTGTAAGACTGCATTACTTGCACACACTAATATCATTACTGTAAGACTGTATTACTTGCACATATTAATATCATTACTGTAAGACTGCATTACTTGCACACACTAATATCATTACTGTAAGACTGTATTACTTGCACACACTAATATCATTACTGTAAGACTGTATTACTTGCACACACTAATATCATTACTGTAAGACTGCATTACTTGCACACACTAATATCATTACTGTAAGACTGTATTACTTGCACACACTAATATCATTACTGTAAGACTGTATTACTTGCACATATTAATATCATTACTGTAAGACTGCATTACTTGCTCACACTAATATCATTACTGTAAGACTGCATTACTTGCACACACTAATATCATTACTGTAAGACTGTATTACTTGCACATATTAATATCATTACTGTAAGACTGCATTACTTGCACATACTAATATCATTACTGTAAGACTGCATTACTTGCACATATTAATATCATTACTGTAAGACTGCATTACTTGCACACACTAATATCATTACTGTAAGACTGCATTACTTGCACACACTAATATCATTACTGTAAGCCTGTATTACTTGCACATACTAATTATAATAAATAAAATATATTGACATACAGGTTATAGGTTTTTATATAGATTTCATAAAGATGAGTTAAATATCTTCTTAAGTTGATTCTTACTGTTAACTGTGTATTTGACTGACTTGTGTTTCAGTTGTTGTACATTGTGTACTTTACATCTGTTGACACCAAACCCTCCTGTTATATTGAGTGGGAATGACTCAATACTTGTTGCACCGTATCATACTCACTATCCAAAACTAGAAGATCATATGATACAAGTTGGCATAGGTTGGTATAAGTTTACTTAGTAACTTACATCAGTTAATTGCAGTTTTAAGATTTTAACTAGAATCATGATTTTTCTGATTCTTTAGAAGGAGACATGCTCTGTTCTTGATAAGATTTTCTCCTTTATACTGTCTGATAGTGATACAACATGGCATATAATTTTCTAACATTTATTGTTACGGTACACAGATAATTTTAATAAACTGTGGTGATCCGCTAATTTAATCACTGCTATAGTTTGGTTTACATTCCTATATACCAAGTATATTAAAATTTCTTTGAAACAAAAGTGTTCAGTTGTAAGAATTTGTTTGTATGCATAGTCTAAAGCATTCAAACTATAGATATGGTTTGGATTAAATAGTGATATATTTTCAAACTAGAATGTAAGCATGGTGCACTTTGTCATGGGAGTAACTATATCTCTGTGCAAGGATAATGTTGTCTGTATTACAGGAGCTGACAGAAATGTATGGGACCAACCCCTCTGTATAGGACCAGACCACAAAGAGGAGACTCCTGTTTGGGAACTACTGCCTGTCAATGAATTTTTCACTTTCAATGTGCCATTTGAAATGGAAGGTCCAACCAAATCCATTCCTGGGGGATTACCTAGCAAGTATCAACGTGCTGTGACTCATCGTCATAGACAAATAGATTCCTGGCAAAAAATGGTGAAAGAAGCAGGACTAAGTAGAGAACAGCGTAAGGAGTTCCAGGGCTTGGTGGAGAGTAGATTCCATGTTTGGTTGTCTGAATCTGGACATAAACGAGAACTGGATAGTCTTGTGGTACCATCTGTTGGAAAGAAAACTCATTAATAGCTTCATTTAAACATTTTTCAATCTACAGTCAAACCTCTCTAAAGAACCTTTCACCAGGAAGCTTTCTTATATGAAAACCTCTCATCTAAACATTTTTGTTTGTCTGAGCAAGTTCAGATTAGAAAGGTTCTACTGTGTGATGTGTAACATTAAACGCATCTTATTATGTATCACAAATGAATTTATTTATTTAGATAACAACGAATTGTTTAACACAAGTTTTCTGTTGATCAAGTTGTTGGGGATTGAAGGATTGGAATATTTATTTACTTGCTTTTTGTATCATTCCTGTACATTGATTTGAATTATACCTTGACATTTTAGTAAACAAACCTTCAGATTAAATATTATAAGAATATGTAGTTTATTAGCTGTTAATAAAGTACGAACTTTAAGGTATTCATAGTATTCTAGTATTAGTAAAGTGTGAACTTTAATGTAGTCATAGTATTTAAGTATGACACAAAACTATCAACATGCATACCTAGCTCTACTTGTTCTGAAATAGTTTTGATGTCAGCTTTTCTTCAAACAACCAAAGTTATAATTTCATCAAGTTTATTCAGACTTCAACAAAAAATAAAATGAATCAGTCACATAAAAACAAAATCTGTACATGACAATCTCCCTATATAGTGGCTTCTACATACCTGCTTAAGATGTGCGATGTTGGTGACCAGCTGGGTAATCTTAGATATTGTGTAATTATGTATCACCTGGTAGTCTTAGATTTGGTATAATACATATATTATGTAACATGGTAGTCTTAAATTTTGGTATGATACATGTAATATGTAACATGGTAGTCTTAAATTTTGGTATGAGAAATGTAACATGGTAAAAAGTATACAACATTATGAAATCCATTGACCTACTAAATGCAAAATGAAGAAATTCTATCGTTCCACTAAGTACAGTATTCACAGGTGGCATAACTGGTTGGATGGCTATTACAAGTTCTAACAATTTAAAGGTTTAAAACTAAACCATAATTGTATACCAAACTAAACCTATACTCCATTGCAAGTGATTTGAAACACAAATGTATTTGGTTGGTTGTCAATGGCCTCATAATACACATGATTTGCATATTTTTCAACCATAATTACCACTGAGTATACAAATATGACAATTAGCCTTGAAATAACAATGATATTATCATGCAGGGAACTATGATTCAGTATTTATGCACCTGTCTGTCTGTCTGTTTGTACCGAACTTTAACCTTGTCTATTAAATCTAAAGGCTACCACATACAATCATCAAACTTCATATATTGGTTCATCATGCCAATCTCTACAGGACCTGTGCATTTTCAGGTCAGAGGTTACCTGGAGGGTGCATTGTGTTTTTAAAACACATCTTGTTTTATGATGTTCTTTGTTCATTTAGATATTACATAGCCTAAACAGCACTGAGATTATCATTACCGGTACATGATATGTTAAGGATTAAATATCATAATTCAGAGGTATACTAACAAACTGAAAGATATGCTGTGTTCTGAGATCATAATGATAAAACTCCATCTTTGTCTGCACCAGTCAGCATTCAGGAATTGTTAGATGGTACCTGTTGTCTTGTACAAACAGAGTCTATGAGAACCAATTTTGAACAAATGAAGATATTAAACTATTTAGTATGCTGCCTGGATCTAGAAGCTTTATGAGTCTTTCTAAAACACAGAACAAAGGCCACAGCGAATTAATAATTTGTTTACTCAGATTTGCTGCACCAAAAGTTGAAAAAAATAGAAAAGTTTTACTTGATTTACGTCCGCTGAGACAAATTTGCAATGCATCTAGCAAATTTTTGACTTGATGTGTCTTTTATCAACAATAAAGACTTGAAGTTTCATCATTGCAAGGACACTAGAAGTATAATTTTAAGCCAAATAATTACACTTGAGGTGTAAAAATTAAATTGCTTGTTTTTGGTTACCCAACCTAACCTAACCCTAGTTCCCACTTCTACAATATTTACCTCCCTTGGCGGCCATCTTTGTTGGCAAATTCAACAAGCATTGATAGAAGATATTTATGTTTTTGTTTTGATAATTCTAAATACAGGATATTTATATGTGACAACTACATTTTCTTAAACCTGATGTGTTTATGGCCTTATCAACTTCATTATTTAGTTATCTTTTATAAATTGAGTTGTTTAATAACCAATTTTCTTATTTTTTCTGTTAAGCATATAAGAAATTTGCCAACTAAGATGGCTGCCAAGGGAGGTAAATATTGTAGATATGGGAACTATGTATTCTAAGTGACCCGTGACTTTATTAGCCTAGAGACGGAAACTCATCTTTCTCATTTTTTAACCTTTCCACACTTTAAGAGTAAAAAAAAGAGAAATGCCCTGACCTACTGCCTTATTTTTAATGAGCATAATATAACAAGAAACACTTTTTAGGCCTTATAAAATATGTATGTTCCTGATGGTTTTTATTAATTTTATACAAAATATTTATACAGCATCAATTTCTTTCAAACTGGTAGCAAACACTCAACACATGTTTTAATAGCTACGTCCCTGGAAATTGACAAGTGTGCAAGCCGGGTACCAAGATGTTGCGAACGAACACACAACAATTGGAATACTTCGGTCATCATTTAACTGATAAGAAATTTACATATCGAAAGTAAATAATTAGGTCGTTTTGGAGATTATTAAAGAATGGCGACAAAATCGGACGAAGAGGTTTTAAAAAGTGTACATAATTCTAGCATAAGTCATGTTTTACATCCGCTGACAATTCGTCATTTAGCCAGAGAATGGTTGAAAGAAGACACGCCTAGTTTTGATTACGGCGGTTTTGTAGTGGGGGAAAAAGAAGAGAAGGCCGTATTGCTTATGAAAAGTCCGGGAGTTCTGGCTGGAATTCCGTTCTTCGAAGCAATATTTAAAGAATTAGACTGTTCAGTTACCTGGGAGAATAAAATTGAAGGCTCATTCCAAGATCCAGTTAAATTAATTGCTACTGTCAGTGGTAAAGTTCGTCAGATATTGCTGGGGGAGAGAGTTGCACTAAATATTTTATCTCGTGCTAGTGGTATTGCTACCATTGCCAGAAAACTAAATGACAAAGTGAAGAAACTTGGATGGCACGGTGAAGTGGCTGGAACTAGGAAAACAACACCGGGTTTTAGACTAGTTGAGAAGTATGCACTTCTTGTAGGAGGCATTTCAACTCATAGATATGACTTATCTTCTATGATAATGTTAAAAGATAATCATATATGGACGGCAGGAAGTATATCACAGGTTTGGGCTATATAGTTTTATACAATGATTTATACATACATTTTATCATTTATATGAATTTAATTATTTAAAGCTGATTATCGTCGGAGTGAGCTTTGGGGGGACATTGGGCTCGGTCTAGATATAATAAAGTTGATACATGAGTTCAGCTTAATATATTTTGAAACATTATATATGTAGTTATTAAGTCCTATAGCTGTTATCTTATTGTGTTTTGGATTTTGTCACATGCTGTAAAAAGTTTGAATGTTCTAATATATATAAACACACTACTATATGTATTTCATGATATAAATTCATGAAATTTATTTAAAATATATTTCTGCTCTCTTGAGTTTAAGGTTTAATTCCATTGTGACAGTCATGAATTATTTTACAATTTATGCAAATATTTTCTACTTAAGACTCCATAAATAAGCACTCTTTTGATAATATAATCCTATGTTTGACTTGGTAAATACAAAGTTGTTGTAAACAGTAACCCCAAAGTTGGATTACTTATCAGTATAATCTCTCGTATCAGTTTGTATGAATTTGAACTGTAAACTATTCACATGATAAACGATTATATTGAATGCACATTGAAGATTAGCTATTAAAATGAGATTTTGAAGTGTGAAGTTATGATATATTTGCATATCAACTAGCATTGACTAGGTACCAGTCTTTTAACTTGAAAAGATGAATCTTTACAGTATGTGACAGTCATGTGCTGAATACCGTCAAGGGTGGATCCAGACTTGTAAATTTTGAGGATATAACACTTAATAAATTGTTGGCTTAAGCTGTATATGATCTACAATTTAGATTAAAATGTGTTGCATTGTCTTCTATGCTGGTCTTCTATGTAGAATGTTCAACATGTGCTTGTGGAATTGAAATTTGCTGTACATAGCATTGACTTATTTAGAGAAGACTCCTGTTTGGGAACTACTGCCTGTCAATGAATTTTTCACTTTCAATGTGCCATTTGAAATGGAAGGTCCAACCAAATCCATTCCTGGGGGATTACCTAGCAAGTATCAACGTGCTGTGACTCATCGTCATAGACAAATAGATTCCTGGCAAAAAATGGTGAAAGAAGCAGGACTAAGTAGAGAACAGCGTAAGGAGTTCCAGGGCTTGGTGGAGAGTAGATTCCATGTTTGGTTGTCTGAATCTGGACATAAACGAGAACTGGATAGTCTTGTGGTACCATCTGTTGGAAAGAAAACTCATTAATAGCTTCATTTAAACATTTTTCAATCTACAGTCAAACCTCTCTAAAGAACCTTTCACCAGGAAGCTTTCTTATATGAAAACCTCTCATCTAAACATTTTTGTTTGTCTGAGCAAGTTCAGATTAGAAAGGTTCTACTGTGTGATGTGTAACATTAAACGCATCTTATTATGTATCACAAATGAATTTATTTATTTAGATAACAACGAATTGTTTAACACAAGTTTTCTGTTGATCAAGTTGTTGGGGATTGAAGGATTGGAATATTTATTTACTTGCTTTTTGTATCATTCCTGTACATTGATTTGAATTATACCTTGACATTTTAGTAAACAAACCTTCAGATTAAATATTATAAGAATATGTAGTTTATTAGCTGTTAATAAAGTACGAACTTTAAGGTATTCATAGTATTCTAGTATTAGTAAAGTGTGAACTTTAATGTAGTCATAGTATTTAAGTATGACACAAAACTATCAACATGCATACCTAGCTCTACTTGTTCTGAAATAGTTTTGATGTCAGCTTTTCTTCAAACAACCAAAGTTATAATTTCATCAAGTTTATTCAGACTTCAACAAAAAATAAAATGAATCAGTCACATAAAAACAAAATCTGTACATGACAATCTCCCTATATAGTGGCTTCTACATACCTGCTTAAGATGTGCGATGTTGGTGACCAGCTGGGTAATCTTAGATATTGTGTAATTATGTATCACCTGGTAGTCTTAGATTTGGTATAATACATATATTATGTAACATGGTAGTCTTAAATTTTGGTATGATACATGTAATATGTAACATGGTAGTCTTAAATTTTGGTATGAGAAATGTAACATGGTAAAAAGTATACAACATTATGAAATCCATTGACCTACTAAATGCAAAATGAAGAAATTCTATCGTTCCACTAAGTACAGTATTCACAGGTGGCATAACTGGTTGGATGGCTATTACAAGTTCTAACAATTTAAAGGTTTAAAACTAAACCATAATTGTATACCAAACTAATGTTCAACATGTGCTTGTGGAATTGAAATTTGCTGTACATAGCATTGACTTATTTAGAGAAAACCTTATATAAGTTTATAGTTAATTATTTGTCTTATAAATGATTACAAGTCTTGTGTTTATTATTTTCTAGGCAGTGAGAGATGCAAAAGTTGTTGGTGGTTTCTCAACAAAAATTGAAGTTGAATGTCGAAGTGTAGATGAAGCTATAAAAGCAGCAACCGCTGGCTGTGATGTTGTCATGTTAGATAACTTCTCATCTGATGTTAGTAATAATTACACTACTGCTAGTTTTATCTAGATTAGTAATGTTAGATAACTTCTCATCTGATGTTAGTAATAATTACACTATTGCTAGTTTTATCTAGATTAGTCATGTTAGATAACTTCTCATCTGATGTTAGTAATAATTACACTATTGCTAGTTTTATCTAGATTAGTCATGTTAGATAACTTCTCATCTGATGTTAGTAATAATTACACTATTGCTAGTTTTATCTAGATTAGTCGTGCTAGATAACTTCTCATCTGATGTTAGTAATAATTACACTACTGCTAGTTTTATCTAGATTAGTAATAAAGTTTTGTTATTGCTGATTGTTTAATTTGAGGGCTATGAAGTTCAAAGTTCAAGACCCAAAACTCTACATTATCTAATTTTGCCTTTTCTTTAATATGACTTCATGTATTTCTGCATGTGCCCATCTAATGATGTGAGGGCTTAAAGTGATTGTCATACATTAGTTAGATATACAAAGTTTTAAATGAGTTATTTCTCTGTTAAGTAAATTATATTCTCCTCTAGGATCATGCAATGTCAATTTCTTGGTGAACTACACTTTACCATTATGTCTAGTACCAACTTCTCTTACCTGTATTTTGGTTGTTATCACATAATTTGGTGCAGTTAGGGGACTTAGCTATTTTTCATGTAGGGCACATATATGGTAATTATGTATATTTGTATTTGAAACTTTGCTTCTCCTTTTACGCATTGACCTCATTTAGATTCAAAGTCAATTCATGACAAGCATGTCACTGAGGTGTATGTGTTCATTGAATGCAGCTTCTTGTTTTCTCTGTGATACTTCCATTACTTGTTCAACATCCTCTGACTCATAAATTTGAACTAACCTGTCTTGAATACTTGCATGCAGACTGTGTCAGATCAACTGGGTCACATGACTTGCATATGTTTATCTTTTTGATGTCATAAGTATAGATGTCTGACACATTTGTCACCATTCTCATTAGAGGGAACGATAGGTCTTGAAATTGAGTTTAATTTGATGCATTTGTCTTGATAACTCTAGTACTTAAGATAACTACCCTATTTACTCTTCGTAGATTCTTTGTGAAGATAATATGTATCCATCATCAAGCAGTACCCTTCCTGTTGCCTTCTGTGTTCATTTTCTGATATATGTAAATGTAAAATACTCACCATTTTACATTTATCATTAATGCATTGATCTATATTTTCAGGCATTAGTACTGGCAGCTGCAGAATTAAAGGACAAATTTCCTAATATCATAATTGAAGCTAGTGGTGGAATAAATGAGGACAATATTTCACAATATTGTGATAAAAATGTTGATGTTATTTCATTAAGTAAACTTACCCAAGGTTATGACACGGTGGACTTTTCTCTTAAAGTTAGAAAGGAAGGGATTGATCCTCGAAACCTTACTGTGAAGCTCTGATTATAATATCATATAATAATTAATACTGCTTTATATTTGACTGGCAAGTATCAGTGTCTACATTATATTTGACTGGCTAGTATCAGTGTCTACATTATATTTGACTGGCTAGTTTCAGTGTCTACATTATATTTGACTGACTAGTGTCAGTGTCTACATTATATTTGACTGACTAGTATCAGTGTCTACATTATATTTGACTGACTAGTGTCAGTGTCTACATTATATTTGACTGGCTAGTATCAGTGTCTACATTATATTTGACTGACTAGTATCAGTGTCTACATTATATTTGACTGACTAGTGTCAGTGTCTACATTATATTTGACTGGCTAGTATCAGTGTCTGCATTATATTTGACTGACTAGTGTCAGTGTCTACATTTGTATATTTTTGTTTGATGCTTGTGTATTAATATTCCAACATGTTGCATCACATGGACTTTATTTCACTTTCAAAAGGATTAAAATTAAAAGCAACAAATGTTGGAAAACATTTTTGGATAATGTCAATATGAAGAGGTATCTTAAAATAAAATCTAATATGCATATATGAAGATGGTTAGCTTTTATTTTGTGTTATATGAGTGGGGATCATTTTGTTCATGGAGAAAGAAATATTTTGATATTAGATCATAATAAAAACAAATTCTAAAGTTCTAGAAGTGTACCATGAATATGCCTTATTGTTATCTGCATACCTGTATCCATGATTTCTTTAGCAAACTTGGCATCATCTGTATGTTATGTTGTCAGTCTGTTGCACCTCAAGTCATATGTAATCTAACCCCGTCCCTCCTGGCATATAGAACATACCAAGTACATAAAACTACAGTGATACAAACATGACAATAAAACACATAAAACTAGTGATACAAACATGACAATAAAACACATAAGTCCAGTGATACAAACATGACAATAAAACACATAAGTCCAGTGATACAAACATGACAATAAAACACATAAAACTAGTGATACAAACATGACAATAAAACACATAAAACTACAGTGATACAAACATGACAATAAAACACATAAAATACAGTGATACAAACATGACAATAAAACACATAAAATACAGTGATACAAACATGACAATAAAACACATAAGTCCAGTGATACAAACATGACAATAAAACACATAAGTCCAGTGATACAAACATGACAATAAAACACATAAAACTAGTGATACAAACATGACAATAAAACACATAAAAATACAGTGATACAAACATGACAATGAAAGCACATAAGTCCAGTGATACACACATGCCAATGAAAGCACATTAGTCCAGTGATACACACATGCCAATGAAAGCACATTAGTCCAGTGATACACACATGACAATGAAAGCACACAAAACACAACAAACTATGTACAGTGATAGTACAACAATATATCAATTATGTCCAGTGGTTAATTGTGTGGGTACTGAACCTGGTATTCCGAGTTTTAATCAACATTCACATTAGTTTCTTAATGTGTCAATGTTAATAATTTAAAAACATCTTCAAAACAAGTTAGATGAAAAAGTTTAAAATTCCAAAATGTTAGTATAATATATAAAAAAAGATGAATCTATAATATTCAAGGGCAGATAAACCACGTTGAAAAGTGGAATTCAATAGGAAATACCAGAGACGTACATTATAATACAATGTATCTGGAAATCCTTAACTCCGCACTGGTTACCTCACGCTTGATCAAGGGAAGTAACCGCTGCGAGGAGTTTGCCAAACTCCCTGCAGCCGTTACTTCCCTTGTTCTCTACATGAAGCAAAGCGTGACGTAATTAACTTTGAGGAAATACACCAATGCTAAATATAGTATTGGACTTGTTCGCATGGCATTTTTCAAGGGAAGGAAATGTTACGATGACCTTTCAGCATTATTTATGTAAATAACATCTACTGAGTACTGTGTAATTTCAGAGAATATTTTAGAAGTTGAAACCGTAAGTTATTAGTTTTTGGTAGATATTTATAATGATTGATTGAATACTGTACACGTCTAAGCAAAGGCACGTATATTTTGTTGTGATTTGTAAATTGACTGTTAATAAAAAGTGGGTACCCAGAAAATGTAACCGTTGTAACGCCCGTGGAACACTGGCTATATTCTTGACAGAGAATCAGACATTTATGACAAATAAATCTCAAGTCAGTGTACAAATGTGTACACCCATAAAACGATCAATCAGAGACGTATATCGTTTAAACTTGAAATAATATAGCAGGAAAATAATGTACACGATGTGGGGTTCGAATCCGAGACCTGCTTGCAAGTCAGATACAGCTACAAATTAATCAGGGACTTATAGATTAATCAGGGACTTACAGACTTAAATCAGGGACTTATGTATACAGACTGATCAGGGACTTATATAGACTGATCGGGGACTACATGATTTAGTTTAGAGTTCCTGAATTAATTTTATGAGAATTGCTTGGTAACCAAGAGATTAGTGTTGTATTAGATTTACTACTTGATATAGTTAACAGGTTAACATGTAAAGTATGTGTTTCTCAGATTCAGAGTACATTTTGGTTTGTTTTTAAATTTATATGTGTTTCTCTTTTGTACTGATCATCTTTAATTAAAGCTGATCTGCTTTACTAATTAGTGACAGCACATACATTGTATGGTATATTATACAAAGTCAACCTGTGCTAGCAGCCACCTACAAATAAAGGCCATCCTGTGAACATAGGACATTCAGGTTCATTTAAAAACCACCGTTGATTATTTGAATTAGAATTAAATGACCTCCAAACAAAAGGCACCTGTCAATTAGACCAAATACATTAGGTTCAGAGATTATAAAACTTCAGACCTGTCTCCAAGCTCTGAGCTCAACAATTCTATTTCTTGTCTTTTTATTTCTTTTAAGTTAATTATGAGAAGACAATAATGATATTATTGATACATTACTCTGATGGCATATATATTTCAACTAAATTAACATGTATTTAACCATTAATCAGCTCTATCTTTTAAAATGGTAATTTTTTGAGGATAGAAGAGAGATTTGAGCTCAGAGACTATTCTTAAGCTGTATAACCTCGGGGCATCTCTTTCTAGTCTTTTATAATTATACAGTTGTTACCATAATCTGTTACCACAGCATTCATAATATACTAGGGATTGGGCGAGTATCCGAGTATTCGGGTAATCACGAATCAAATTGAAAAATCGAGTACAAATTAATAATCGTCATTACTGAGATTTGTGATTGGCGAAATAAATTTTAAGTTTATTCTTTGTTTTTAAAAATCCCTTTTCTCTGAATATATATTGTCTCATCATGGACTACTTTGTTTGCCAAGAGGTCCAATCGGATCTTTAAATAATGGGTCACAGGCTGATGCTGGTAAATCCATTAATTGGAAGGGAGTACATATAAATTTAAGCCATAGAATTTATTTTGATTTACTTCATTATTACTAAAAGAAAATTAAATTTAGCTGTCTTCAGGACTGCAATGTTGAAGTTTTAGATGGGAAAAGTACTAGTACTTGATAACAAAAGATTTGTGATTTGATTTATGGATCGACAATTCGTAAATGTTGAATCGTGGATTGTATCGGCTGGCCATTTTCCCGATCCACAGCCCTACATAATACCCAACCTTGATTTGACCTTGACTGGATTTAGACTGTATTTTAATTGGCTATTTCTTGGTTAACTAGATTTTACTGTTACATCTACTTCAGTCAACATCCACACTGCTTGGTAGAACACTTTGATACTTATACAGTTGATGCTTATATTTGGACCATTCCTGATCCATCCATTTTGCACAACCTCGAGTTGTCCTTAATTGGATGTACAAAATTTAAATGGGTGATTTCTCTGTTAACTGGATTAAATACCCTTTCCTCTTGCATCAATGCCTATTTCTCGGTGAACTACAGTATGCAGCATCTTGTTTTATCTTTCATTATGACTATTTATTGTCGAGCCCGCCTGCGGTGAGCTCGACATAGTCGCCACAATGGCGGTTGCGTGTCTGTATGTTAGTTAGTTAGTTAGTTAGTGAGTGAGTGAGTGAGTGAGTGAGTGAGTGAGTGAGTGAGTGAGTGAGTGAGTTAGTTAGTGTGTCCGTCCGGATCCTTGTCCGGGCTGTATCTCCCTTATGCATTGACACTTTTTAAAATAACTTGGCATAATTGTTAAACACCATGAGACGGTGTGCAGTGCGCAAAATCCAGGTCTCTAGCTCAAAGGTCAAGGTCACACTTAGAGGTCAAACGTCAAAAATGAGCATTATAGACCTTGTCCAGGCTGTATCTCCCTTATTCATAGAAACTTTTTAAGATAACTTGGCACTATTGTTAAACACCATCAGACAATGTGCAGTGCGCAAAATCCTGGTCTCTAGCTCAAAGGTCAAGGTCACACTTAGAGGTCAAACATCAAATATGAGCATTATAGACCTTGTCCGGGCTGTATCTCCCTTATGCATAGAAACTTTTAAAGATAACTTGGCATAATTGTAAAACACCATGAGGCGGTGTGCAATGCGTAAGATCAAGGTCTCTAGCTCAAAGGTCAAGGTCACACTTAGAGGTCAAACATAAAAAATAATCATTATACACCTTGTCAGGGCTGTGTCTCCCTTATGCATTGAATTATATTATTTTAAAAATGACTTGCCATAATACAATGCGACCATGTGTCTTGGGCAACACCCAGATTTTTATAGGTCAAAGGTCAAGATTACACATTCGGTCAAATATATTTTCCTTGTCTAGGCTGTAACTTCTGTTTGCATTCAAGGATTTTTAAATAAATTGGTATAAAAGTTTACTTCAATGAAATGATGTGTCATGAGTATCACCCATACTTGTAGTTCAAAGGTCAAGATCACAAGCTGGCTAAACAGGGGCTCGACATGTTGCCCTTGGGCTTCTAGTAGTACATGTATGTGATATTTAGTATTATATTGAGATCATGAATATCTGGACTGGGCTGGTTTTTATACAAACAATTCTTAATACATCATATAGTCCAAGTTGCAAATGAACTGAATTGTCGAAACAGTCTGCTACCATAGTTATAAACAATTAGATAACTATACAGTGTTCAGTAATTAAAGCAAACTCAGTATTGATTTATTGAATGTATACCACGAAGTACTGACATAACTGCTGAAACTTAATTAATTATTTGTTTTATTGAACTAAATTATTGATTTTATTTTCAGTCTTTTGAAACTGATACTTTTTATTGTTAATTTCTCATAAATAAGTGTAGTATCAGTCCTGTACAAATAATCTCTTGATAGACTGGTGCTATTTGTAAACATTATTTGAAATGGTTCTTGAGTTGTGATACAATGCATTTGTAAGTTGTATATTTGACCATAACTTGTATGAACAAGTTTATTGAAATAATATACTTTTCAGAACATTTGACCAGTATTTATTATGACTATGCTATTATTTATAATATATAAAGCTTGCTGTGTTACCATTGCACAATGTTTGATATATTAGTAAATTTAGTTACATTATGAATATGTTGCAGTAATTTTATTGCAGTTTAATTTTTTTGCAGCTTCTTATTAAAAGGATAAAAATGAAGGTGAATCTTGATGAACTGCTTTCTGAACTTGGTAATCCTGGACGTTATCAGGTCTTCATTTTCCTACTTCTGTGCTTCAACTATTTTCCTTTGGTATTTAACCATGTGATCATGGCTTTCTTTGGATCCAGACCTAAGTTTGAGTGTCATTCTAAAGCTTACTTACCTGATCTATCAAGCCACATAACGACTAATGCAACTACCCAGAACAGGAATATTTCATCCCATATAGAGAGTTGCAAAGCAACATATTTCAATACCGGATTACATAATGAGACCGTGACTTGTTTAGAAAGCTCAGACAGTATTGTTTTGTTTGATGTTGAAAAAGATGAGGCAACCATTGTTACTGAGGTTAGTATTGTATTTCTATGTAATGTTTATAGCACTCTCACAGTCTTTGAAATATTATTTTGTGACAGCTTGCCCAACTATATACTTTATGAAGGAAACTCTCTAAAACTAGATTGTCTCCCAAAAGACTTAAGGAAGGAAAAATATCCTTTTGGGCAGGGGCAACCCACTAATTCAAAGACTGCTCTCAAAGTCCAGTTCATCATGAAATATTTCTTAAATATCAGTTTTGTTTAGTTGTTCAAACTGGGTAAATAACACTATTAAGGTATAGAATGATATTTAATTTAAAACATGTTCATATCTATGTTGTTTGTACTTACCCAGGTGTTCTAGGGCTAGTTTTTATTTCAGTATATTATATATCATGTATATTTCTGACACTTCCTTCAAATAAAACGTCATACTAAACTCCAAAAATGGTCCAATCAAACAGTTTCAAATTTTCTAAAAACAGTGATGCTGTTGTTCATTATTTCTTCAGACCATAATTATGTATGTATTCTATCCAGTATGCATCCAGAATCATGTCTCACTTAAAAGGAAATGTCAGAAGTCTCTGAACCTCCTATAAGTTGTCGCTCACACTGATTGGGGAGCTGACAGAAAAGCACTTATAGATTCGTGTTGATCTCTTATTTGTTCAACACTGGACTACTGATTCTATCATCCATTGTATATGGATCAGCCAGGAAGTCATACTAGTATGTAAAAACTCTTGATTCAGTACATAATTAATTAATCCTTGGAGCCATTGTAAAACACTCTTATGTTAGTCTCACATGCTCCTATTATTATTACTAAAAGTCAATTCTAACCAAATATATTAGTAAAATTATTTGAGAATATATTTATCATTTCAGTGGAATCTAGTTTGCAATGATGCTTACTTGTCTTCCTTGGCTACAACAATCTATTTCTGTGGTGTGATGGTTGGTGGTGTTGTATTTGGACACCTTGCTGACAAATTTGGCAGGAAGCCAGTGATGTTAGTCTCCTTGTACCTACCAATCATTGTTGGAGTGGCTACATCATTTGTCCCTTGGTATAGCATCTTTGTTGCATTGAGATTTGTACAAGGTATTCTCATGCAGGTAGGTAAACTATGACAACCTAACTTATCTAAACATTCTTTTGAAAATCTTCAAACTGTAGACAATTTCTATTCTAAATGAGCTCACCTGAATCATTTAATGTCTCTAGTTTTCTGCATTATAACTTGTCTGTTTTAATGTAGCTCATAACTCATAAACTATAAAATTAGCAACATGAAACTTCATAGGTGGATAGATCTCACTGAGGCGGTGATCAGACAAGCACTGGCTCTCCTTGTGGCACTCTTGTTCTTGGAAACAAAGAGCAAACCAGTGAGAA
This sequence comes from Lutraria lutraria, assembly GCA_964023205.1. Lineage (NCBI taxonomy): Eukaryota > Metazoa > Mollusca > Bivalvia > Venerida > Mactridae > Lutraria > Lutraria lutraria. The sequence goes on from OZ026837.1 coordinate 42,083,503, forward strand.
AAACATATTTCATGGTTGAAAGAAGTCAGAGTGTAAATTTAAAAGGCATTTCAACATCTTTCAATTCAAGGGTCTACAAACATCAACATATACATTAGCTATGGAATTGTTTCTTCCTCATCATCGTAGTTATGCTGGGGCAATCTTAGAATGCTTTTGGGGTCTCAGTGTGATGACCATCCCCTTGTTGGCTTACTGGATTCGTAATTGGCGTATGTTACAACTTGTTATATCACTACCAAGTCTAGTAGCTACATTCTATGTATGGTAAGTAGACTGTAAATTTATACAATGTTTGACTCTAGTCTAGGCTTGTCATTTAGATAAGGAATGAATTGTAAGTCTGGTACTAGAACCTTTGATTTGTTTTGTATGGACTCAGATGTAAAATAAGCATTACACATTATCATATCTGCTGCAAAACTTTGTTTAATTTTATTTATAGTTTTTTTGTATATGTTAGGACTTTGTATGTTTTCCATCTGACAGTTTTCTACCTGCATACTTTACTGTGCTTTTGAATTTTGTATACATATTAAAATCATGCAATGAGTTGAATTTACCATAATAATACCTCTTAACAATCTTATAAACTAAACCCATTACATTGTTATATACTTTTATAGACCGTGTTAATAGTCTAGTGATTTTACAATAGTCGCCAACCATTGATTAATCATCGCTATAATGTTGAAGTTGCCAACTATCGATAGTGCATTAGTACAATCAATAGTAACAAGTAAATACTCCATGCCTCACCTTTGACATGGGATGTTTCCCTAAATTGGAAATTTTGACATGAATTTATTTATCTAACTATTTGCCATTATAGTTTGACTGAATTTGCAATAAAGCAATTGTTTTGAGAGAAGTATCAGCAAATTCTTGTTTACACTTTGAACACAATGGTGACAATGACATCAAGTTCATGTAATATAGCATCCCTGGTTTAATGCAGTGATGTGCATGATGCTATTGTTCATTATTTCTTCAGACAAATGCATTCAATTAATTATTTTGATGAATTACCATTGTAAAAAAAATATAAAAGGCAGGTAATTCTTTACTTATCAACAAACCATTTGAACTTGAACAGCTATCAAGTTGATGTTGTTCGAACTTTCGATTAAACAATCGATTAATCAATCGATAGTGTTTTGTCAATTCAGTTCGATTATCGATAACAATTTTGTTCTGATTATGGAACACTAAGTCTTACAGCAAACATCATGACAAGTTCATATTCAACTTCATGACATAAATATATTTTGTTATATTTCAGTGTTATGCCTGAATCATTACGTTGGTTAATTCTGAAGAATAAGATAGAAGAAACAGAGAATCAATTATATAAAATGTCTTCATGGAATAGAATAGAATTTCCTCATCAGACTTGGCGAGATATGAAACTTCATCTTGGCACCATAATTCCAAATCTAAAAGAATTCTCCTGTGTGGACTTGTTAAAGACGGCTCGACTGAGGAAGAGAAGCTTTGTCCTGTTTTATTTATGGTAAGATTGTGTTATTTATGGTAAGATTGTGTTATTTATGGTAAGATGGTGTTATTTATGGTAAGATGGTGTTATTTATGGTAAGATGGTGTTATTTATGGTAAGATGGTGTTATTTATGGTAAGATTGTGTTATTTATGGTAAGATTGTGTTATTCATGGTAAGATTTTGTTATTTATGGTAAGATGGTGTTATTTATGGTAAGATGGTGTTATTTATGTGTCATTTGTTTACTTATTACAGTATGTTGATATATAATTGATAAATGTACTGTGTTGATATATAACTGATGAATGTACTGTGTCATTTGTTTACTTATTACGGTATGTTGATATATAACTGATGAATGTACTGTGTCATTTGTTTACTTATTACAGTATGTTGATATATAACTGATGAATGTACTGTGTCATTTGTTTACTTATTACAGTATGTTGATATATAACTGATGAATGTACTGTGTCATTTGTTTACTTATTACAGTATGTTGATATATAACTGATGAATGTACTGTGTCATTTGTTTACTTATTACAGTATGTTGATATATAACTGATTAATGTACTGTGTCATTTGTTTACTTATTACGGTATGTTGATATATAACTGATGAATGTACTGTGTCATTTGTTTACTTATTACAGTATGTTGATATATAACTGATTAATGTACTGTGTCATTTGTTTACTTATTACAGTATGTTGATATATAACTGATGAATGTACTGTGTCATTTGTTTACTTATTACAGTATGTTGATATATAACTGATGAATGTACTGTGTCATTTGTTTACTTATTACAGTATGTTGATATATAACTGATGAATGTACTGTGTCATTTGTTTACTTATTACGGTATGTTGATATATAACTGATGAATGTACTGTGTCGTTTGTTAAGGTTCGCTATATCTGTGGGCTACTATGGTCTTACATGGAGATTGACAAGCCTTCCGGGAAATAAATATCTCAACTTCTTCATTGCTGGAGCTGTAGAATTTGTTGCCTATACATTGGTGATCTTCATAACAAAAAGGTTTGTACTCATCTCACAATGATTTATTTAAATGCTAGGAAATGAAAAATTTGTAATCCTTAATGAAGAAGCCAATATTCATTGGTAATAAAATGTCTTTGTACAGTAACTATAAAACAGCTTTGAAATTCTCCTTTCTAAAACTAGTAGCAGATGGGTAAATGTTTTAAGACATATTTTTCACTTAGATTGTCTTGGCTTGATTGTATTACCTTATTTGTTTTGTTTCATCTTCACGAATTCTCAAATTACAAACACTTTCACATACAGAAAATCAATATAAGTTTGTTTTTTCAAAAGCAGACTATGTTATGCTGCTGTAGAATTTTGTTTTTTAGAAAGACTTGTTGGTGCAAAATGTCTTTCTTTGGGATACTTGTGTTTGTAAAAAAGAACTTTTGATTTACAGTCAAACCTGTGCTACTGGCCACCTCCAAATAAAGGCCAACCTGTAAATAATGGCCATTCTTTTAAAAAATGTCATTCATTATTTAGAATACAATGACCTCCGAATAAAGGCCACCTATTGATAAAGCCATATGTCTTTCCCAAGGATGGCCTTTGGTCACAGGTTTTACTGTATTTGTAATTCATAAATAATTGTATAATTTAATATCTTGTTACACTAGGTTTGGAAGAAAGAAGCCATTATTGATATATTTCCTGTTGGCTTCATTGTTTATGATAAGTGCTGGTGTCCTACCACTTGTCTATAATACAGTCCATACTGTTTACGTGTCCAGTGGATTGGCTGTTGGTGGCAAGTTTGCTATGGGAGGATTATTTAGTGTGATTTTCTTGTATACATCAGAACTTTACCCTACAGTAGTACGGTAGGTTATTTAGTGTCATTTTCTTGTATACATCAGAACTTTACCCTACAGTAGTACGGTTGGTTATTTAGTGTCATTTTCTTGTATACATCAGAACTTTACCCTACAGTAGTATGGTAGGTTATTTAGTGTCATTTTCTTGTATACATCAGAACTTTACCCTACAGTAGTATGGTAGGTCGAGTTTATGAAGACTATCTAATGCTAGTCTTCAACTTTTACATTTGTTTGTTTGTTTAGTTAGAATACTAACATTACACATTCTTTGCATAGTTCTTTATGTTGATGATCATTATATCAGCATAAATGTTTAATGTTATTGCTTCAGATTCATTATAGTCTTACTGATGAAATAATAAAATATGAAGATAAATACAACAAAACCCTGATTATTTGACAACAGATTATCTGAAAACTTAGGTTATCCAAAATAAAATTTTGGGCATGATTCTTATTTATTTCAATGTTTAACTCAATAATAAATCAATAACATAATTTATTTGAGAGTGATCTCCCTTTATTTTCATAGAACCATCTTGATTTCCATTACCTTTGTTTATCTGAAACCATGAATTATCTGAGATGATATTTCAGTCCAGTCTGTCTCAGATAATCAAGGTTCTATTGTAGTCTATGTTAAATATGTAAGATGAACATTATTTAAACTTTACCATTATATATTATATCTACAGAAATATTGGTATGGGAAGTTGTGCATTTTGGACAAGAGTTGGGGGTGTAATAGCTCCACAGATAATTCTTCTGGTAAGAACTGAAAATACTGTAATTGTAACATGATTGTATTACATGAAAAGTTTTATAAATAACCAGATCCAAATTTTCACCATACTAAGTATGTTCGTAAGTTGAGATTCCAACCTTGCTTCTCTCTGCCTAACCAATCTTTAAGTCTCCATCCAGTACAATTAGCTGTAGTATATGACTGATGTTTTATTGATTTTATCCTGATACATAAATATCATGATCATCATATAGCCCTACATTATGATTGTAAACTATTTCAGAATGATTATGGCAGTAAATCATTTGCACTGATTCTGTTTGGTATTGTTACATTGATTGGTGGATTTCTTACTTTGATGTTACCTGAAACACTGGGTCATAAACTACCTGAAAGTATTGATGACGTAGAAGATAATACAAAATCTACACAGTTTAATCCAGATGCTGGGGAAGAAATGAAAAGTTTGAATTGTTGAATGAAAACTCATAAATTTGAAGTACTTTATTACATTTAATGTTGAAATATTGAAACATGATGTGTTTATTCTTGTGTTTTATTTTGTAATGTGATAATATACTGCTTTTAATGTAAATATCATGGGACCTGAGTTGTTTCCCCTTATTTAATAAATTGGATTATTAAATCTATAGTATTTCAGGCTTTTAAAGAACATCTGATAAATTCCAAAAAATGGAACTTGAAAAATAGTCCTAATTTCTGGGAATTTCGGTTTTCAGGGTTTTTTCAGTATATTATCATTTGATAATTTGGTCTATAGTATGTATATTATCACTGGATAAATTCATTCATCTGTAGTATGTATATTGTGGTTTGATAACTTGACCTTAATTTTGTTTCATTTTGAATTATGAGTCTGATTGTCAGAATGGAACTTTTAAGATCCTTTTTTATTTAGATAATTTGCGCTGCTCTGGGGACTTAGTTATGATGTAGATGTGAATCTTTGTAAAATACATTTCATTATACACATTTGTATGTGGAGACAATGACCTACTTAAAAACATTTTTTCTGCAACACACATGCACATGACACATATTTCTACAAACATTGTAACACCACAAACACATGACACATATCTCTACAAACATTGTAACACCACAAACACATGACACAAATTTCTACAAAGATTGTAACACCACAAACACATGACACATATTTCTACAAACATTGTTACACCACAAACACATGACACATATTTCTACAAAGATTGTAACACCACAAACACATGACACATATTTCTACAAACATAGTAACATCACGAACACATGACACATATTTCTAAAACACTAACACCACAAACACATGACACATATTCTACAAACATTATAACACCACACATGACACATTATCTACAAGCACAGTACCAGAATGTTAATGTCACACATTTTCATCATGCATGTGATGGTACTTCATTGTCGTTACATATAAAATTGATTTTCTATTCTACATCACAACTAGGTCTAAAAAAGAATTAAAGAAATTAAAAAAATGAACATCTTCAAACAAAAAGAAGATGAACGAAGTCAGAGATGCTGGTAGTGAATCAGTTAAAAAATAGATGAAGTCAGTTTACATTGTAAACCATAGGATTGCATAAACCTTCTATTGAATGGTTGTACAGTTTGATTGAGTTGGCTGTATGTATTATTTATTATACCTGCGGCACGTGATGGTTAAAAATGGATGCTATATTTGTCATTTTCCTGAAATATTATTTCTGTTTGATCCATATTGGATTTGGTGATCTTTGCAGTGTTCTTACTTGTAGTTCTTGGATTATGTTTTACCAATGAAGTGTTATTGCATTATGATATAAGTACAGAAAAGAGTGTTATTAAAAAATAATAGAAATCTTATTAATTTAGAGCTTAGTTATGTGTCATTCATACAGGTAGTTAAATGGTTTTAAATATGGTTATTTCAACATCTGGGAATGTAGGATTTTTTGTGTTTTTTTAAAGGAAACCTCTTCTCATTTGTATGGATTGTACTTTTTTCTGGTTTAGCTTATGAAAATGACAAATATGATCATAAAAATGCTAGTCTCTGACTGTTTTAGAATTCCAGAGCAGTGTAATGACATGTACATATTTTTATTTTATAGAAAGGTGGTAGAGTATGAGGTTTGGAGGTGTGTGACATGTATAGTTGAGTGTGAGTTTTGTATTTAGGGAGTGTGACATGTATAGTTGCGTGTGAGTTTTGTATTTAGGGAGTGTGACATGTATAGTTGCGTGTGAGTTTTGTATTTAGGGAGTGTGACATGTATAGTTGAGTGTGAGTTTTGTATTTAGGGAGTGTGACATGTATAGTTGAGTGTGAGTTTTGTATTTAGGGAGTGTGACATGTATAGTTGAGTGAGAGTTTTGTATTTAGGGAGTGTGACATGTATAGTTGCGTGTGAGTTTTGTATTTAGGGAGTGTGACATGTATAGTTGCGTGTGAGTTTTGTATTTAGGGAGTGTGACATGTATAGTTGAGTGTGAGTTTTGTATTTAGGGAGTGTGACATGTATAGTTGAGTGAGAGTTTTGTAGGGAGAGAGTGTGACATGTATAGTTGAGTGTGAGTTTTGTATTTAGGGAGTGTGACATGTATAGTTGAGTGTGAGTTTTGTATTTAGGGAGTGTGACATGTATAGTTGAGTGTGAGTTTTGTATTTAGGGAGTGTGACATGTATAGTTGAGTGAGAGTTTTGTAGGGAGAGAGTGTGACATGTATAGTTGAGTGTGAGTTTTGTATTTAGGGAGTGTGACATGTATAGTTGAGTGTGAGTTTTGTATTTAGGGAGTGTGACATGTATAGTTGCGTGTGAGTTTTGTAGGGAGGGAGTGTGACATGTATAGTTGAGTGTGAGTTTTGTAGGGAGGGAGTGTGAGTTTTGTATTTAGGGAGTGTGACATGTATAGTTGAGTGTGAGTTTTGTAGGGAGAGAGTGTGACATGTATAGTTGAGTGTGAGTTTTGTAGGGAGGGAGTGTGAGTTTTGTATTTAGGGAGTGTGACATGTATAGTTGAGTGTGAGTTTTGTAGGGAGAGATTGTGACATGTATAGTTGAGTGTGAGTTTTGTATTTAGGGAGTGTGACATGTATAGTTGAGTGTGAGTTTTGTATTTAGGGAGTGTGACATGTATAGTTGAGTGTGAGTTTTGTAGGGAGGGAGTGTGAGTTTTGTATTTAGGGAGTGTGACATGTATAGTTGAGTGTGAGTTTTTTAGGGAGGGAGTGTGACAATGTAGATTGTGTGGTTTGGAGGGTGGTAAAGTGTGGCATAGAACGAAGTTGTTGTTATTGTGACTTGTATGGTAGAAGTTTTTTAGGGATGTCATACAATTTGAATTAAATGTATATGAGATATTATGTATCTTTGATTATTCATGTGCCCGCCTATTTTTAAGAGGGTATAAAGCACATTTTTGTGCCCTCGTATGTATAGATTGGGGCATATTGTTTTTGACCTGTCTGTTTGTATCAAAACACTCCATGATTGAACTTTGTATGTTGTTCCCCATGTGTGTTGGTTCCCCATGTGAACTTCTACAGGCCCTGTGCAGTTTTAGGTCAGTAGGTCACCCTGTGGGGCATTGTTTTTTAAAACACATCTTGTTTGTTGTTTGAAGTCGTATTGCAATAAATGGATGTTGTGTGATGTTTATGACATTATCTTCTTATTTTTTTCCCCAGGAGAGGCAAGTATGTCTAGCCTTTACTCATGTATTATTACAATTAAGTCTTGTGATCATATTTTCAGTCAAACAGACATTTAACCATCATATATCTATACCAGGCCTGATCTATACTGTTCTGTGGAATGTTATTTTGTAAAATATGAGGTATGTCTGTAAAGTTTGAAAAATCTCTGTAAAACATTGTTCAAATATTCTTATAAACGTATTAATACGTAAATCGCCCACTTTGCCATATGTTGGGTCGTCAAACATAATATCACCGGAGAACACATCTCACTGTTACATGTAATGAGGGAACAAATTACTAGTATATTCAACCTACTGAGCCTAACACTGCATATATAACAGTCATATACTTATTTATATTATGATACAATGTACTTCTCTCTGTGTTCTCTTTCTTCGCCTTTAATATTTTATCTCTAAAACATGATATATTTGTATTACTGTTGACATTGTACCATTTGTATAATATATCAATATCAGAACTTTCATAGAAAGTAAATAATTATAGGTAACCTCATGTTAAGGGTATACTCAATTAATAACCAAACATATTATAACAGGAAACATATATTTTAATTAGAAATGATAAATAGTACAGTATGAGACATGGTATATACATGTATAGATAAGTAATACACAGTGATTATCATATCACAGAAAAAAGGATGAAATAAAGCATCTATTGCAAAAGAGATTGTAGAAAAGCATGTTCTAATAAAACTAAAGAAGAATTTAGTGTACATTTGTAACAACTAATTGTGCTAAACTTGCTTGTAATGAAAAATGATAAAATAAATGAAATATGTAATTAATGTTGGGTTAGTATGATTAGCTGCACAAGTATATCTTAATTCTTATATGTTCTCTGTTTGTCATTTGTAGACTTTATTGCAAATTTAAGCAAATGAATTAAATACATTATAAAATTGTATACACATTGAACACAAAAATAACATTTTTACTAGTGTGATAATATATTGATATTGTTCACATATAAATACAAGAATAATGTAAATATGTATACATATGACAAACACCAAACAATAAAAAAGGTGCAAAACTTCTACAGAATTCATAATCAGGTACTTATTTTTTTGTAAAGATTAAGTCCAGGTTTTATGATTTTAGCCAGATAATGACCGAAGTAACCAAATGTTTACAAACAAAAACAACTTTGATCAGTTAACCTGCAACCATCAATATTAATTTAGTTCAGTCTAAACATGCAAAACAATATTCCACTATAAAAATACTTCACAAAAAATTCACACAAATTAATTTTATTATCTCACATGTGTTTATAATTATATTCTCATTAAATGTTTTTATCTGAAGTCATAACTTGCTCAAAACTCCTCATTTTGATGACCAACTCAATCATCATCCTCATCCACTTCATCACGTCGTGAACGTTTCGCGGGGACAACAGACCCTCCACCTAGACCTCCTATAAGTCCCTGTGCTGTATTAAACAGATTCACTGGTGTAGAACCATCTGTTATCACAGTAGATTTCATACCAAGAGCTTGTAACATTCTGACCTGTAAATCAGGTCCAGCAGTAGCAATGGCTTGTAGAGTGCTTGAACCAATAGCATCCACCATCTGCTTGAATTTGACAGTTTCAATTTCAGCAGTCTCCCGAGATTTCGACAGTTCCATCTCATTCTGCTCTCTGACAAACTTAAGTTCTGCTTCTCTAGCACTTGTTAACCTTTCTAATTCAGACTCTGCTTCAATCTTCATAGCTTGAGCCTGTAACAATCAGCAATTAAAAATGTTACACAGTGTGAATATTGAAACATCAAGAAGCCTGTCAAATAAGCTTCAATTAAACTTTACAATAACTAAAAACTAAATAAATATTGTCAAAGGATTAATGTTGTCAAAAGTTTAATATTGCAAAAGATTTAATGTTGTCAAAGGTTACATGTCATACATTCAGCTAGACTTGTTCAACAGTCAAAGGTTTCACGTCATACATTAAGCTTGGCTTGTTCAACAGTCAAAGGTTTCATGTTGTACATTCAGCTAGACTTGTTCAACAGTCAAAGGTTTCATGTTGTACATTCAGCTAGACTTGTTCAACAGTCAAAGGTTTCATGTCATACATTAAGCTTGGCTTGTTCAACAGTCAGTCATACATTCAGCTAGACTTGTTCAACAGTCAAAGGTTTCATGTTGTACATTCAGCTAGACTTGTTCAACAGTCAAAGGTTTCACGTCATACATTAAGCTTGGCTTGTTCAACAGTCAGTCATACATTCAGCTAGACTTGTTCAACAGTCAAAGGTTTCATGTTGTACATTAAGCTAGGCTTGTTCAACAGTCAAAGATTTCATGTCATACCTTAAGCTTGGCTTGTTCAACAGTCAGTCATACATTCAGCCTGGCTAATTCAACAGTCAAAGGTTTCATGTCATACATTAAGCTTGGCTTGTTCAACAGTCAGTCATAAATTAAGCTAGGTTTGTTCAACAGGCAAAGGTTTCATGTCATACATTAAGCTAGGTTTGTTCAACAGGCAAAGGTTTCATGTTGTACATTCAGCTAGGCTTGTTCAACAGTCAAAGGTTTCACGTCATACATTAAGCTTGGCTTGTTCAACAGTCAAAGGTTTCATGTTGTACATTAAGCTAGGTTTGTTCAACAGGCAAAGGTTTCATGTTGTACATTAAGCTAGGCTTGTTCAACAGTCAGTCATACATTAAGCTAGGTTTGTTCAACAGTCAAAGGTTTCATGTTGTACATTAAGCTGGGTTTGTTCAACAGTCGAAGGTTTCATGTCATACATTAAGCTTGGCTTGTTCAACAGTGAGTCATACATTAAGCTAGGTTTGTTGAACAGGCAAAGGTTTCATGTTGTACATTAAGCTAGGTTTGTTCAACAGTCAAAGGTTTCATGTTGTACATTAAGCTAGGTTTGTTCAACAGGCAAAGGTTTCATGTCATACATTAAGCTTGGCTTGTTCAACAGTCAGTCATACATTAAGCTAGGTTTGTTCAACAGTCAAAGGTTTCATGTTGTACATTAAGCTGGGTTTGTTCAACAGTCGAAGGTTTCATGTCATACATTAAGCTTGGCTTGTTCAACAGTCAGTCATACATTAAGCTAGGTTTGTTGAACAGGCAAAGGTTTCATGTTGTACATTAAGCTGGGTTTGTTCAACAGTCGAAGGTTTCATGTCATAACTTAAGCTAGGCTTGTTCAACAGTCAGTCATACATTAAGCTAGGTTTGTTCAACAGTCAAAGGTTTCATGTTGTACATTAAGCTAGGCTTGTTCAACAGTCAGTCATACATTAAGCTAGGTTTGTTCAACAGTCAAAGGTTTCATGTCATACATTAAGCTAGGCTTGTTCAACAGTCAAAGGTTTCATGTCATACATTAAGCTAGACTTGTTCAACAGTCAAAGGTTTCATGTCATACATTAAGCTAGGCTTGTTCAACAGTCAAAGGTTTCATGTCATACATTAAGCTAGACTTGTTCAACAGTCAAAGGTTTCATGTCATACATTAAGCTAGACTTGTTCAACAGTCAATAATACATTAAGCTAGACTTGTTCAACAGTCAAAGGTTTCATGTCATACCTTAAGCTAGACTTGTTCAACAGTCAATAATACATTAAGCTAGACTTGTTCAACAGTCAAAGGTTTCATGTCATACATTAAGCTAGACTTGTTCAACAGTCAAAGGTTTCATGTCATACCTTAAGCTAGACTTGTTCAACAGTCAATAATACATTAAGCTAGACTTGTTCAACAGTCAAAGGTTTCATGTCATACATTAAGCTAGACTTGTTCAACAGTCAAAGGTTTCATGTCATACCTTAAGCTAGACTTGTTCAACAGTCAATAATACATTAAGCTAGACTTGTTCAACAGTCAAAGGTTTCATGTCATACCTTAAGCTTGGCTTGTTCAACAGCAGCTTCACCCTCAATTCTTGAAGCCTCAGCACGAGATTGGGCTTCAGCTTTAGCCTGACCAGTTGATTCCACAGCAGCACTGTGAGCTTGAAGCTGAAGTAAATCTTTGCGAGCCTTCTCAGCCTCTGCTTCATCACTGATCTTTTGTCTCTCTAGACGACCTTTAGCTTCCTGCTCCAGACGTTCTGCTTCATGTCTAAACAAAAGGACATTAAAATTATAACAATAAATATCACAGAATGAATGGGTAATTAATTTATAGCCATATCCATTATACCAAGCCCTAAATACAGTTTGAACAGCACTCATTTAAGATGTGTTCATTTGATATGCCTGGCAAGGTTGATCTTGAGGTCTTAGCAAATTTTGCTCAGTATTCAAAATAAAAATTGTGCAATATTTCAAAAATGAGCTCTATCAAAAATGCACTCAGTCAAAAACTCAGTCAATTGAAGTAATATCAAATGTTTTCACACCTTACTAGAATGTGTTTGACTGTCCTACTGTCACCTGGTTAAAATTTGTCTTGTGATAAAACCTCAATTTAAATTAAATACTTAGATTTTGTTGGTTTCATTTCTATTAGGCAATAAATCTCAGATTACTTGACCAAAATACCAATGGTATGTAGTTAAAAAAATGTGATTTTTTTTCTGAACTCCATTGGTGATATTAAGAAATATTATTCATTCTCAATGAATTCTACATGATATGGTACAACATACCTGGCTGCAGCCTCTTGAGAGTTTGTGGTGATTTCAATGGCAAGTTGTACAGACTTCTGTAAGGAATCACGTGTACGTTGATCCACTGGTTCAACAGATTGAATATCAATACTAGTAATGATCAAATTGTTCTGGCTGAATCTAAATAACTCTCGAACTTTATCTTTTTCATCAAAGCCAAACACTGAAGATCTGATAACTCTAGCAGAATTCTGTAATACATGATTGTAGTCAACATGTTACCTCAGATATACTACCGCTACATTCTCATTTAAATGGGTAATCCCACACAAACATTATAACATGCCAAAAGCAATGTATAAATTCAGGAATAAACAAAGCTAAAACAATAAACTGCTTTAAATTTTTATTTAAATTTAATTTCCACTGATAAGCTAGTATTAATAATTACTTAAAATTTTATGACCAACAATCATCTCTTGTTTTGATACATCAGTTTACAAAACAGACATGTTTCCGAAGATGACTAACTTTGTAGATCAGAAGACACTTGACAACTTACTGATATTCTGATCACTGTGTATCAGTTAGATTATAAAAAAATCATTACAAGTCATTTTTCTGATAATTTTAGAGCACTGAATAACCTCCCACTTGACTTAAAGACAGTATTATGAACAATGTTTCTTGTACATGACAAATTATTTAGATAAAAATGGCAACTGTAAAATATAATCAGAAACTCTAAATAGAATCATTGCCCACATCCTTAAAAGATGCCTACCTTATGAAAGTCATCAAAAGCCACTTGTGCCACAGCTCCTCTGACACGTGAAGCAATAGCTTTACATGCATCACCAACAAAGTCAGGTACACTAAACAGTTTAGCAGAATCAGCTGTGTCATCTTTGTTTTTAACCTCAAAATGCCTGCAAAATCATACAAACAATTATAAAACAATAGAAGTTACACTAAATGAACACTTTTCTATTTATCTTGTATGTTTTTTATCTATCTTGTATGTTTTCTATCTATCCTGTATGTTTCTATTTATCCTGTATGTTTTCTATTTATCCTGTATGTTTTCTATTTATCCTGTATGTTTCTATTTATCCTGTATGTTTTCTATTTATCCTGTATGTTTTCTATTTATCCTGTATGTTTCTATTTATCCTGTATGTTTTCTATTTATCTTGTATGTTTTCTATCTATCCTGTATGTTTCTATTTATCCTGTATGTTTTCTATTTATCTAGTAGGTTTTCTATTTATCTTGTATGTATCTATTTATTCTGTATGTTTTCTATTTATCGTGTATGTTTCTATTTATCTTGTATGTTTTCTATTTATCTTGTATGTTTTCTATTTATCTTGTATGTTTTCTATTTATCTTGTATGTCTTCTATTTATCTTGTATGTTTTCATTTTATCATGTATGTTTCTATTTATCTTGTATGTTTTCTATTTATCGTGTATGTTTCTATTTATCTTGTAGGTTTTCTATTTATCTTGTATGTTTTCTATTTATCTTGTATGTTTTCTATTTATCTTGTAGGTTCCTATCTACCTTGTATGTCTCTATTTATCCTGTATGTTTTCTATTTATCTAGGTTTTCTATTACCATTACTCTAGTAGGTTTTCTATTTATCTTGTAGGTTTTCTGTTTATCCTGTATGTTTCTGCTTACCCTGTTGTCCAGAAGTCTTTTATGCTTATAAAAAACTTCATAGCAAATTTCATACTGAAGCCATAAATGTAAAACCCTTTTTTAGACTGAATTAGGTCTTGATACACCACCACTAAAGTTTTGGCATGAAAGTTATGGTAAAAAGTAAAAGTAATGTTTGCATTTATAAAGAATTAATGTAATAGTATACAAACCAATTGTAAGAAAGTTGTAAAGACAATCGAGCATGGTCAGATGTTTCTACAACAATAATGTCGGTACAGAAATCAGGTCCAAGCAGAAGACAAAGAGATTTGATGACATTTGGTTTCTTCGGTTTACCACCAGACAGACTGAGCTGGGTAAATTGTTCATCTGGACCAAGCATAACTAATTCTGGACCAAACACCACTCTGAAATATACAGTATAGTATAGTACAGTAAATACACAGTATAATACAGTAACTATACAGTATAATACACACTATAATACAGTAAATATACAGTATAATACAGTATATATACAATATAATACAGTAAATATACAATATAATACAGTTAATATACAGTATAATACAGTTAATATACAGTACATATACACTATAAAACAGTAAATATACAATATAATACAGTATAATACAGTAAACAATATACAGTATAATACAGTAAATATACAGTACATAATTTTATACACTATAATACAGTACATATACACTATAATACAATGAATACACAATATAATACAGTAAATATACAGTATAAACATGAATACATCAGGCACGAAATGAACACAAAAACATCACTTACCTAGCTTTCTTCTCCTTGTAGTCATATATTTGAACGGCTGCATTATGTGGCACTCTGAATGTAATCACCCGTGTTTTATCCCTGGACTTGTTACTCTCTGGGGAACGTCTGTCACCTCTGTCTGCAAGGGGATCTTTGGCTGCCATCAACAGATTCTCAACAGCAGGTGGCAATTCTTTGGCCCAAAGTTCTTCATCTTGGTTCAACATGTATGTCTCACCAGTTACAGCTCTTACCTGTTAATCATGTAAACAAGCTAATTATTGCAATGCAATAAAACATATAATAACGGACCTCAAAATATTGCTTTTCATTTCTCATTTCCACATTAACATTTCTTAAAAACACCAAAAGAAACTTATGGCACAATGATTCAACAGAAACTTATGGCACAATGATTCAGCAGAAACTTATGGCACAATGATTCAACAGAAACTTATGGCACAATGATTCAGCAGAAACTTATGGCACAATGATTCAGCAGAAACTTATGGCACAATGATTCAGCAGAAACTTATGGCACAATGATTCAGCAGAAACTTATGGCACAATGATTCAGCAGAAACTTATGGCACAATGATTCAGCAGAAACTTATGGCACAATGATTCAGCAGAAACTTATGGCACAATGACTCAGCAGAAACTTTGTGCTTACAATCTTTACTTTTTTCCTAGAGTTAGGTAAATAATCTACATTCATATTGTATTGTATTGATATACTACATCAACATCCTTTTTTATTTCTTATCTTTTTTTTATGTAATTTACTTACTGCATACTGTTTTTTCTATTGATATGTTGAATATATCATAATCATGTACAGCCAATGTATATATAATTCATTTGGCAATGAATGAACTGTTTATAAAATCTTTGACTTTGAAAATAAACAAAAGCATTGTATAATTTACCTTTCCAGTTTTAACATCACGAACATAGATACCCTCATTTTCATCAAGTGGTGTTGCCTGTCTCTTCATGACAACCTCTACTTCAACAGGAGGAACATACTCCTTAGGTCCACGAATCATCCATCTGTCACCCGGTTTTCTGTCATCATCCTGTTTCAAGATAAATATTTTATCAAGGTCCATTTATTTTAAGACAAAGGGAGGTTATTTGACTATCAGGGTACTGGAGGGTTAGCTTCGTAAAATACATCAATATTTGAAATTCAAGGATCTTGACCAAGATCTTAGGATTATACATATTCTGTACAAATATGATTAACATTTTACAGTGTGCGTATCCTGACTCTTTAAGTCCAACTGATGACACAAATGGAATTTCACCCCAATCCAATCATCAGCTGCAGAATATATTCTTCTGTACAATTAAGTGACCAATAGAATAGGGTCAATTTTGAACCTTTGAATAAAATCGGTAGAGAGCTACAAAGCAATAAAACAAGTCCAATATCTAAGATTTATGGTTGATATTTAGAATTTTTATTAAGATTTCCCTACGTACAGGTGAGCTGATAAATGGATTTGTTACAGTCCTAATTATCCAGAGACTTACCCCATCTTTAAAACTTTCATTGGCTCTAAGGATAAGACCCTCATCTTCACCAAGTATATATACATTCTGAATACCTCTTTCTAATCTCTCTCCAGGCATCAAGAAAAAGGATTTCTCACCCTAAAAATAGACAGGATTTACTTTATTAAAATTAGTAAAAAACATGACATAGTAGTACAAATACAACATATGTTTAGATCCAATATAGTATTATCATAAAGAAATGCATAAATCAAAGATGTAGCTAATTCAAGATAAAGAATACAACATAGAATAATAACATTACATTAAATAAAGTTGGTTAATCTAACAGCTTTCATATATGCCTTATTTATCAGACCAATACTTTAAAAAACATTCTAAAAGTTTTCAGCACAAAATAAAATCTAATATTATAATAACCAAATTCATTGCAAACATGGAATGACACTTTGTTTGTTATACAATTATAAAGAGGGCTGCAGCAAGTATGTTAATATAATAATTATGCTGGCTAGTTTTGAAACTTAGTTTTATTAGAACTATTATTCTAGCTAGTTGTCTAACACACACATGAAGCATGTTATTGTCAATAGATAAAGAAGTTGTATCTTAAGATATAAACATATACAATCCATGTTATTTACCAAGACTAACAGAATCTTTCACATACATAAGACAACTAGAAAGTGATGTAAATTCATCAGTTGCAAATAAAACAATACTATCTTGGTGCGTAAATTTAATATATAGAATACACACCTTGACCAACTTTTTTCTGCCTAACTGTGGTCTTCCTTTCTCATCAACAGGATCAAGGATAACACAATAATGTCTGTTGCTTAAAGGTGTAATGTTGACCACACCAACCACCTGGAAAAAAGCAATTTATTTAGACGATTTTTATTTACGTTTGCTGAAGTTAATATTTTCAACCATTTGAACACAACTCCTTTAACATTTCTTATCTTTAACTAGAAATTACAACCAATTAACTCTTAACATTAAGATAAAAGTTACACTGTGAACTCATACAATAACTGAATATATGCATTATTTGTACATAAAACAAATAAACATGCATCAGAACAACCCAGTATTATATTCAACAAGTAAAACTGAATAAACATCATAAATATTTGAGGATTCCTTCATTATTGATAGGACTACCTTCTTACTGACAAAACTGATGAACTAGAGACATTACTATTGTTGTAAAAAGTGTATCATTTACCTCTTCATAAACATTAGGGATATGTGTCTACTAACATTGTTGTAAATAGTGTATCATTTACCTCTTCATAAACACTAGGGATATGTGTCTACTAACATAGTTGTAAATAGTGTATCATTTACCTCTTCATAAACATTAGGGATATGTGTCTACTAACATTGTTGTAAATAGTGTATCATTTACCTCTTCATAAACATTAGGGATATGTGTCTACTAACCTTGTTGTAAATAGTGTATCATTTACCTCTTCATAAACACTAGGGATACGTGTCTACTAACATTGTTGTAAATAGTGTATCATTTACCTCTTCATAAACATTAGGGAATATGTGTCTACTAACATTGTTGTAAATAGTGTATCATTTACCTCTTCATAAACATTAGGGATATGTGTCTACTAACCTTGTTGTAAATAGTGTATCATTTACCTCTTCATAAACATTAGGGATATGTGTCTACTAACCTTGTTGTAAATAGTGTATCATTTACCTCTTCATAAACACTAGGGATATGTGTCTACTAACATTGTTGTAAATAGTGTATCATTTACCTCTTCATAAACATTAGGGATATGTGTCTCAGTCATGTCCATTGTAATAAGCCATTCCTCTCCATTTTTACGTGTCATACCAAAGTCATCTTTAAATGTTCTTAGTGACCTCATATGAAGAGCTTTCTTCTCTGTCAGCACATATGCATTTACTATGTCCACTACTTCTTCATAAGCACCAGGAAGGTAGGCACCAGTCTTCTTTACCTCCCATTCTTCACCTGTAACTCTGGCATTACCTTCCCTGTCAGTGCATTCTTTACGAGCACGAAGCCTGATTGCCTGGTTAGGTTTGATAACAGTGGAACGAACTGTTTCTTCAACCACAACTTCCTTTCTTGGAATGTATGTACCTGAATGACATTATAAAGTGACAATCATCAAATGAACTTAAAAAATTATGTAAATCTAACTTTATTTCGAGTTTCAAATAATTATCCCAAATTGTTTTTTTAGTTATGATGTGGGCAAATATTCAGCAGGCATGGATGGACACTTTTTTGGCAGGTAGGTGAAAATTCTGATGAACATAGTCATGTTAACAACATAAGCACAATCCCCATTTCATCCCATTGGGGTAAAAAAGGTGACTTAATGTCAAATGATTGCAGTAATTAATAGAGAAAATTTTGAATAGGTGAGCTAAAAATTAAAAATGGAAATGAACCTGGTCCTTCAAACAGCCATTCATCTCCAGCTGTTCTTTTCTCTCCAATATCATCCTCAAAATCCAGAATAGCTCGAAGTCTGAGTGCAGAATTAGGGGCCACTACTTTCAGTGGCGTCACAGCCTGCAAGGAGTTGATTGGTCAAAATAAACACAATAATCAAAACTGAAATCTGACAAAGCTTTGAAATGTATCCAGTGATTTAGACTGGAAATGTATCCAATCACTTTGACTAGAAATGTATCAGTGATTTTAACTAGAAATGTATCAGTGACTTTAACTAGAAATGTATCAGTGACTTTAACTAGAAATGTATCAGTGACTTTAACTAGAAATGTATCAGTGATTTTAACTAGAAATGTATCAGTGATTTTAACTAGAAATGTATCAGTGATTTTAACTAGAAATGTATCAGTGATTTTAACTAGAAATGTATCAGTGACTTTAACTAGAAATGTATCAGTGACTTTAACTAGAAATGTATCAGTGATTTTAACTAGAAATGTATCAGTGACTTTAACTAGAAATGTATCAGTGACTTTAACTAGAAATGTATCAGTGATTTTAACTAGAAATGTATCAGTGATTTTAACTAGAAATGTATCAGTGACTTTAACTAGAAATGTATCAGTGATTTAGACTGGAAATGTATCCAATCACTTTGACTAGAAATGTATCAGTGATTTTAACTAGAAATGTATCAGTGACTTTAACTAGAAATGTATCAGTGACTTTAACTAGAAATGTATCAGTGACTTTAACTAGAAATGTATCAGTGATTTTAACTAGAAATGTATCAGTGATTTTAACTAGAAATGTATCAGTGATTTTAACTAGAAATGTATCAGTGACTTTAACTAGAAATGTATCCTGTGAGTTAGACTAGAAATGTATCCAGTCATTTTGACTAGAAATGTATCCGGTCATTTTGACTAGAATTAATGTATCAGTGACTTAGACTAGAAATGTATCCTGAGTCACTTAGACTAGAAATGTATCCTGTGACTTAGACAATGTATCAGTGACTTAGACTAGAAATGTATTCAGTCACTTTGACTAGAAATGTAACCTGTGACTTAGACTAGAAATGTATCAGTCAACAATGACTCAGACTAGAAATGTATCAGTTACTTAGACTAGAAATGTATACAGTTACTTAGCTATGTTGCAAGTATAATGATCTGAAAAGCATATTTAAGTGAAAACATTTGAAATAACCCTAACCCTAAATGGTCATTTAAAGAAACTCCAAATAAAAACACTAAAATATCAATACCAGTAAAATTATACCACTGACTATAAAATCTTATGTTAGTAAGACATAGTAATGCATATACAATTTACAAGAGCAATCAATCCACTAACTACATTTCATGTATTATAAACTGCAAAATGTTTATTATCAATCTTACTTGTTTTAAAATTTCTCCAGGATAGAGAGGAAATGGATCCTGAGCCTGTCTGATTTCTTGGTCAGCATGAAGCAGTTTTACTTGACCACTTGCATCAAGCACAACTTGTCCATCTTTGTTCTTCAGGGTAGGGTTCTCAATCACACAGTAATGCCTGGGTGGCACAGTGATCATTTTCTCAGGACCAACCACCACCCTGTTCATAAATCATATTTCAGGTACAGTGACATTGTAAGTGACACAGATAATTATCTGCAAATCTCTCTGACCAGAATTTGTCTGCAGATGTTGACTATTTTGGTCTCTGTCCATTTTCTTTCTTACCAATATATTTTCATTGGTTTCCATCCTTAGTGGTTTACAAGCAAAGTACAAATCCAATTACTTTAATTATCTTTCTTAATTTCAAATCATTTAATATGTTAACATGTTTTAGAAGTTAATTACAAATATAAAAACCAAAAAGATATTTCAATAAGAAGTTAACTGCCTACTGATTTTTTATTTTTGTGGATATTTGCAAAATCCAAGTACAATGTATTTGTTTGCCTAAACAGAGGCTAAAGTAACTTAGAATTATTGCCATAAGTTATGTGAATTGTGATTTTATGGAGGCTGCAGTGATTTTAAGTTAAATGAGACTGAAGCAGGAAATTAATTGTGAAAATTTGTCAAACTTCAGAATGTTGTATGTACTCAAGTTTGAGAAGCAATGAAATTCATCTGTATCTTACTGGTGATACTTACCTTTCATTGTCCTGTCTAATATAGGTTTGGGGACCAACTTCTAATCTTGTAACATTCTTGTTCTGGTCCAGTACATGGATGTAATAGTAAGGAGGTATCCTAAAGAGGGATTCTGCATCTTTCCTTGTAGCCATGGTTATTATTCAGGCGAACTTGTCTGTCAATGAAGAAATAACATTCTAAGAATACAACTCCAAATTTCAACAATACTTAAACATGTACATGTTCAAGAAAACAAATTAGAAGTAAAAAACCACTCATATCTGAAAACAAAAATATGCACATTTACAAAGAAAAATATCCACAAGAAAAATGTATAGAATTATTCTACCAGCAGTGGATAACCTATCCCAATCATACCCTAGTAGCCCATAAAGCCTGTTTCAGGGTGTTTACAATCTGACTAAAGTCATAGAATTAAAAATGGTTATCCACTTCTGGACCCAAAAATACATAACTATCAAAAACTGCATGGCTTAAAAATAATACATTATAATTATACAGTACAAGTCTATTTAATCTGCAAACATGTAGTAAACTTATACCTCTAACAATAATATGCTAGAGGTAGTTAACTATGCATAATAGATATATATATATACTATACTTGTCATAACCAGTTTAGATATAAACTTGTTTAAACTTATAAATGTTTACTATTGGTAATAATATTATATGCTATTCAAACATTGACAGTTAAATTTTACCAATATTCTTAAATACACACACTGAATCCTGTGTCACCACTTATGAATAGATAATACTGAATATAATACAATAAGAAATAACTAGAAATTATTCAACTAAACAACTATGTCCTATCTTAACATGTTCAATGTTCAAGGTATTTCACAACCTGACTGTAACTTGCAAGTTAGACATGTATAGAGAAATAATCAGTACTGTGTAAATCATAGATAAAAATAGAACACTCTGATTCACTACATACTGTATGTACATGTATGCTAACTTCTTACTGGTAATCAATGGATAGATATATCTTACATATGTACAGCCTATATACAATATACATATAACATAAACTTAATAAAATAATATTTTATGAAATATTTTTACTTAGATACACAATATAAGTATAATTCTAACAGAATAATAAAGAGCAAAGTAAAGCTAAAATTGTGCCATGCTTTGATATTGATATATATTTCAATGAAATACCAAAGTTACACCAGAATACAAAAATAAATATCATTTTCTAAACATATAAGATATAATTCAATACACAGAATATGATGTCATTTTCTAAACATATTAGACATATATTATACACAGAATATTATATCATTTTCTAAACGTATTAGATATAATTATATACATAATATTAAAGATTTTCAAGCTTACCTAATAGTATTTTAGTTGGGTCTAAACCCTACAGACAGTTTTCAATACTGCAGTATAAAGTTCAGCTTGTCTTATATATCAAGTAACGCTTGAATGCAAGGTCAGCAATACACAATTAAATCAATAGTAGGAGATTAATTTCACCACCAATGGGCAATGTAGAAATAGGAAAATATTTCCCTTCAGTAGACATAGACTTAAATAGTTATAGATAGAAATCGAGCAGTGAGTCGTGACGGAAGGTCATGGACTGTTCCATTCTTTAAAATAGGGATAAGTAATACAATGACCAAGTACATTACTAAACACGACCTTACATTTGTAGGCCACTGTTGGCCTCTTACATTTGTAGAACACTGTAAGAGGCCTAGCTATGTGGTCCTGAAATCAGTGCTCCGCACTAGTTACATTATCAAACTGAATTGTGTTTTTCGTGTCCTTAATCTTGCCACTATTTTTTTCAAATAATGCATTGCTAGTGATTTCGGTGCATTTATGTTTAGGAAGGTATATATATCATATGCAATCAAATTCTGTTCAAATAATGTTCCTAAGTATGTAGAGGATGTCATGTTATATAACTTAATATCATGAAGCAAAATATTAGATTCTGACAGTGGCTCAATTACAGATACTGCTAATGAACGCAGTAATTGAAATTTCATGAAATTACCTGAAATGAAATTAAATGAAATACATATGAAATTCATTCCAAATATTGAAATAAGATAATAAAATGCCAAATATCAAATAAAAATGGAAAGGAAAAACGTTCACATGTGTTTCGAACCCATAGCATCTTGACTACCAGGCTTCAAAGGTAAAATGGTTGGCGCCTTTACCGATCGCACTACGCACTTAGTCTCAGCTATGACAGTCAAATAACTGATATTTATATATAATATTACGGAAACCTATGAAACATTCCGAAAAGCCACTCACCCTACAAAATGGACTTAGCTGACCTTTGATCATTCACAGGTCGTTGTCGGACTATAGCTTGCTTTTATAACAACTTAAAAAAGTTGAATTTCTGATCTATTATGAATCATCAGAATTCATTGGTATGTGTGTAGTGGCATACATTGGTATGTGTGTAGTGGCATACATTAATTAGTAATAAATTATGTTAGCTAACCAAATTTTTGCAATGAATTGGTAGAAGCAAGCAGTATATAACAACAATATTAGTTTTTACTTTTGAAAAAATATCAGTAAGTGAAAAGTACAATCATATACAAAAAGCTTTGTTTTAAATTGTTTAACACTCATAAAAATAGAGTGATCAGAAAATCAAACAAATCACCATGTACCGGTAAGACATAGCAAATCTATGGAAACCTATTGTGTCCATATTAAATTCACTAATACCCAGTGATAATTATCAACTTGTGACGAAAACAGGGATAGAAAATTATTAATATTATGCATAATTATATACGCCTGCGAAACTATCGCCTTCTGATAACAAGAGGGCCATGATGGCCCTATAAATGCTCAACAGGAGGAAAGGTCATTTGGAGATGAACATTGTTGAAGTTCTCTATACGAGTCCAAGTAAGATCAAGTGACCCATCTGGGCCGTTGTTTATCCCATGGCCATTATATGAACAGATTTAAAAGAGGTCCACTAGACAATGCTCCATACCAAATATCTTAGCTCTAGGCCTTGTGGTTTCGGAGGAGAAGATTTTTTTAAATTTTCCTATATAAAATAGAATAAACCCCAGGGCAGGGCCAATTTTGACCCCGGGGCTGTAATTTGAACAAACTTGGTAGAGGTCCACTAGACAATGCCACATACAAAATATCTAAGCTCTAGGCTTTGCGGTTTTGGAGAAGAAGATTTTTTAAATTTTCCTATATAAGTCTATATAAATCAAGTGACCCCCGGGGCGGGGCCAATTTTGACCCTAGGGCAATAATTTGAACGAACTTGGTAGAGGTCCACTAGACTATGCTACACACCAAATATCAAAGCTCTAGGCATTGTAGTTTTTGACAAGAAGATTTTTTAAATTTCCTATATAAGTCTATGTAAAATCAAATTACCCCCGGGGCGGAGCCAATTTTGACCCCAGGGGAATAATTTGAACAAACTTTGTAGAGTTCCATTAGACAATGCTACATACCAAATATCTCAGCTCTAGGCCCTGTGTTTTCAGACAAGAAGATTTTTTAAGTTTTTTCTATTTGTTGCCATAGCAACCAGAGTTTTTAATGAAATTTAATTTTTTGAGCAAGTTTGAAAGGGGACCACCCAAGGATCATTCCAGCAAAGTTTGGTTGCAATCGGCCTAGCAGTGTAGGAGGAGATGTTATTTTAAGTAAACATTGACGCCACTTTATGACGAACGACGCACGAGTCACGACGCACGATGGACGCAGGGCGATCACAAAAGCTCACGTTGAGCACATTCGTGCTCTGGTGAGCTAAAAACAGAGATACATATACACACATAATTATATATGCCAGTGAAATTTAAGAATTTTGTGTCCCCCTAATTATATCATCTTATCACATGTAGTGTTTTTTTCAGATGCTATAATATCTCATGGTACTAGCGAAATTTCACGTGGACAATATAGGATTACATACAAATTACCAACTTTGTGAGTGCACATGGAGGTCAAGAAAACAACTTGGAAAATATTCTCCATCATTAATTTTACATACAAACATTGTCAACTTGGACATATCAGAAATTTATATCTACATAATTATTTTTATTTCCACTGCCTGTTTGAGTACTGTCCAGATATATGTATAGAATATTTGAGTTAAATGACTTATACAAATGATCACTTCCATTTTATGTGTATTTCACAACAGTTTGAAATGGCAGGTGTTTATATATAGATATGTTTAGCCCGACAACTAGCAACTTAAGTATACAGTTAGACCAGGTAGTTTTACTTAGACAATAATATCTGGTTGAATATTATAATAATTTCAAGGAGTAATCCAACTGTAGATATTCCTCAACAATGTATTTTCAACGATCAAAGAATTAATTTATAATTATTACTTAAGTACTGAAAAAAATTGGTGAATATAGTCTTCACTAAAAACTTTTTTTATAAAGTACTGGACATTTGGTCCAATGAAACTGCAGACTTGACTGAATATACATTAAGGGGACTATAAAAGTATCTCACTCACAAAATGTTATACAATTTGGCTAAAAAATATATTTTTAAAAAATGATTAAAATATTTCATTATATATATAATTTTTGTATTAAATTATCACCCAAAAAATATTACTGGATATAATTTAAAATTACTTTTCAAACTGCAGTGGACTGACGGCCATTTAGTGTACTTGGTTCAGACCGGGGCAAAATGTGAAGACAAAGTCTGTTCGTGTAATATGTCAGTTCCTGTTTCATCACAAGTTGAGTAAATCTAAGTATAGCCATGATAAATTATACTAAACAAAATGCTGGGCCCTTCCTATACACAAAACAGACGAACTGTGTATCTATTTTTAGAGAGAAAAAATATTGTGAAGGACATGGACTAATGAATAACAATGGGCTTATCAAAAAACAGGTGGTAATCTGTTGATATATATAAGGGTGCATGAATAAGCATGAATAATGTATGCAGGTGCCAACAATAACATCAAATGTACATTTTTTAGTTTTGTGGAGCATGAAAAATGCTTCTGAATTTTATGAATTTTCAATTAAATAAAATCTGCAAACAAAGCGAATATCGTGCATTTTTGAGTATTTCGCAACAGTCTGAAATCGCAGGTAAACACTCACCTTGACAACGACGAATCGATCTAAACTTAAGTGCATTCAGATACAACCAGTCATTTCATTGAGCATTAAACATTTAACCACATCACATGATTAAGACAAGTAAAATATAATGAAGATGGCTTACTTGATCAAATTTCGTCAAATTTCAGGGAAGTTTTCGCAGTAAGACACTTCCTGTTTAACGGCAAAATGACGTCATTGAGTCATCTAAATATAGCAATGATAATTTTAAGCTGGTGCTCGGCTGGAATGGTGTTCATACTTGCACGAGAGAAGAACCAGAAGCTATATTTGTAGATGAGGTATTACTAGTCATGCGTTAAAATGAAAATACTGTGACGGTTGGTCAGAAAGCGTGCGTTCAAAAACTTATGCATTCGAAGATTAGATGTTGGATTTATTAATGAAACAATATAATTAACTTACTGAGGTATTATTTAAATTAATGAATAGATAACGAAATAAAACAAAATCTGAAATACAAAGGGAGAAAACTGCAACAATATTCGAAGACTGTTAGATGAAGATTTACCTCCCTTACATGAATAAAATCCCGAACCGTAAATGTGTCGTAGTTTTGTTTCACTGGGTACTTCATGCTGATTGTAAGTACGTCCTTGAATATATGAACAAGAGAAGTGACATATATGACGTTTTCTTGTGCTTGTTTCGTAACCCGCGTTATAATAAAGTTTGTTATTTGAGCTCCATACAGTCTAATAGAAAGCCGTAAGTAGACTGGGCATTAAACAGATCTGTAGACGCATTTATTTTACTATTTGTTTTACACGGAATTCTTATTGATAGGAATGTTTGGAAAACATGAACTAGTTTGCCAGACATCGTTTTGTAACTTGTCTGATCAATTTTCAGTGGAAACAAATATAAAACATCATTTAACATAAGGTCAATTCGGTCGACGTTCTGTCGCATGTCTTAAGCAACACGGACACCCTACTAACCCAGTTTGAGTGCCAGGGTCAGGGTTAGGGTTTAGGGTTAGGGTTAGGGTTAGGGTTAGGGTTTAGGGTTAGGGTTTAGGGTTAGGGTTAGGGTTTAGGGTTTAGGGTTAGGGTTAGGGTTAGGGTTAGGGTATAGGCACTTTGACGTGATGTCCACCCCAAGTTGTCCACCCCATGTCCACCCCACGTGACCAATCTATATTTAGAAGTCACGTGGTACAGTCACATGGTGAATAATTTCTATATATAGAACAGAATGAAAGGCGGAGCTAATTTGTATGCGCGCGCATGTTAACCGTTTATTTGAATCATTTCAGTTTTGGAGCTCGTTGGGTTCGGACGTGTTGCTGGTATTATTGTTTTTATCGGAATTATTGTTAAAAAGATTTTTGTTGGATATGAAATAAATACGGTAAGCTAGTTTTATTTATTTTGTTGTATTTAGCTGCCATACGTGATGGATTAATTTGAATCGAAGGCTTCCGGCTGGAATATTTGAGCCAATCGGGTTGCATGGTTGGATTGAAGCCTGCCAGGTAGCCGGATGGCAACTAAGCAACGGGGCGTAGAGCCATTTTGGATATCGATTATTGATATTGTTTGAATGCTGGGTCTGTCTGTCGGCAGAAACATTCAGTCAGCCAGCCGGCCCGTTGGCCGCCTATGAATTTCAGTGCTGGGCTCGAACCTGGCCAGCTGGACGGCTGTTCTGGGTGAGCCATTTGCTGTTTTTAGTATTGATATTGTTGAAAGGTCTGTCTGACTGTCGGCAGAGCCAGCTGCGGAGCCAGCCGGCACGCCATGCATTAATTTGGGTGCTGGATCCGAACCTGAAAAGCAGTTAGTTAGTAAGTAAGTTAGTGGTAACTGCGCCATCGTCGGGTCCCAAGTCCCGAGTGTGAAAGCAGGAGGGCCACTTAATTGTGGACTTGTATTTACATATTTACAAGGCATTGTTCTAAAAAGAAATAAATCTATTTATAGTAACAATGGTAACTTTTGCTTACCCTAGCTAACTTTTTGTCTTATTTGCGTTAAAGGGCTTACTGTTTTTGGGTACTGTGTTTATGTAGTATCATGGACTGTACAGAAGCTTACTTTGGAGGCTTTGAAAGTCTATAAACACAAGCAATCTCAGCCTTCCACTATATCTATAGAGTCAGCTTGGGTAATCAAAGTTACTAAAAATAGATTTCCCAATTTGCTAACCCTATTTGCTAACTCTGGTAAGTATTTGATTACCCTAGCTGACACTTGATGACTCTTGTTAACTCTTGGTCTCATTTGAGTTAAAGGAGCTTACTGTTTTTGAGTATTGTTCTTAGCTAGGTAACTGATGCCAGATTTGCTAACTCTGGTAAGTATTTGATTACTCTAGCTAACTCTTGATTACTCTTTTTAACTCTTGGTCTTATTTGAGTTAAGGGAGCTTACTAGGGTTGAGTATTGTGCTTAGCTAGGTTACTGAAGAGTAATTAAGTTGAGTTTAGTCTTTTGAAAAGGCGAGAGTTAACAAGAATCCTGGTAAGGGTTAATGAGAAATTTGCTAACTCTGGTAAGTATTTGATTACTCTAGCTAACTCTTGATTACTCTTGTTAACTCTTGGTCTTATTTGAGTTAAGGGAGCTTACTAGGGTTGAGTATTGTGCTTAGCTAGGTTACTGAAGAGTAATTAAGTTGAGTTTAGTCTTTTGAAAAGGCGAGAGTTAACAAGAATCCTGGTAAGGGTTAATGAGAAATTTGCTAACTCTGGTAAGTATTTGATTACTCTAGCTAACTCTTGATTACTCTTGTTAACTCTTGGTCTTATTTGAGTTAAGGGAGCTTACTAGGGTTGAGTATTGTGCTTAGCTAGGTTACTGAAGAGTAATTAAGTTGAGTTTAGTCTTTTGAAAAGGCGAGAGTTAGCAAGAATTCTGGTAAGAGTTAATGAGAAATTTGCTAACTCTGGTAAGTATTTGATTACTCTAGCTAACTCTTGATTACTCTTGTTAACTCTTGGTCTTATTTGAGTTAAGGGAGCTTACTAGGGTTGAGTATTGTGCTTAGCTAGGTTACTGAAGAGTAATTAAGTTGAGTTTAGTCTTTTGAAAAGGCGAGAGTTAACAAGAATCCTGGTAAGGGTTAATGAGAAATTTGCTAACTCTGGTAAGTATTTGATTACTCTAGCTAACTCTTGATTACTCTTGTTAACTCTTGGTCTTATTTGAGTTAAGGGAGCTTACTAGGGTTGAGTATTGTGCTTAGCTAGGTTACTGAAGAGTAATTAAGTTGAGTTTAGTCTTTTGAAAAGGCGAGAGTTAACAAGAATCCTGGTAAGGGTTAATGAGAAATTTGCTAACTCTGGTAAGTATTTGATTACTCTAGCTAACTCTTGATTACTCTTGTTAACTCTTGGTCTTATTTGAGTTAAGGGAGCTTACTAGGGTTGAGTATTGTGCTTAGCTAGGTTACTGAAGAGTAATTAAGTTGAGTTTAGTCTTTTGAAAAGGCGAGAGTTAGCAAGAATTCTGGTAAGAGTTAATGAGAAATTTGCTAACTCTGGTAAGTATTTGATTACTCTAGCTAACTCTTGATTACTCTTGTTAACTCTTGGTCTTATTTGAGTTAAGGGAGCTTACTAGGGTTGAGTATTGTGCTTAGCTAGGTTACTGAAGAGTAATTAAGTTGAGTTTAGTCTTTTGAAAAGGCGAGAGTTAGCAAGAATTCTGGTAAGAGTTAATGAGAAATTTGCTAACTCTGGTAAGTATTTGATTACTCTAGCTAACTCTTGATTACTCTTGTTAACTCTTGGTCTTATTTGAGTTAAGGGAGCTTACTAGGGTTGAGTATTGTGCTTAGCTAGGTTACTGAAGAGTAATTAAGTTGAGTTTAGTCTTTTGAAAAGGCGAGAGTTAACAAGAATCCTGGTAAGGGTTAATGAGAAATTTGCTAACTCTGGTAAGTATTTGATTACTCTAGCTAACTCTTGATTACTCTTGTTAACTCTTGGTCTTATTTGAGTTAAGGGAGCTTACTAGGGTTGAGTATTGTGCTTAGCTAGGTTACTGAAGAGTAATTAAGTTGAGTTTAGTCTTTTGAAAAGGCGAGAGTTAACAAGAATCCTGGTAAGGGTTAATGAGAAATTTGCTAACTCTGGTAAGTATTTGATTACTCTAGCTAACTCTTGATTACTCTTGTTAACTCTTGGTCTTATTTGAGTTAAGGGAGCTTACTAGGGTTGAGTATTGTGCTTAGCTAGGTTACTGAAGAGTAATTAAGTTGAGTTTAGTCTTTTGAAAAGGCGAGAGTTAACAAGAATCCTGGTAAGGGTTAATGAGAAATTTGCTAACTCTGGTAAGTATTTGATTACTCTAGCTAACTCTTGATTACTCTTGTTAACTCTTGGTCTTATTTGAGTTAAGGGAGCTTACTAGGGTTGAGTATTGTGCTTAGCTAGGTTACTGAAGAGTAATTAAGTTGAGTTTAGTCTTTTGAAAAGGCGAGAGTTAGCAAGAATTCTGGTAAGAGTTAATGAGAAATTTGCTAACTCTGGTAAGTATTTGATTACTCTAGCTAACTCTTGATTACTCTTGTTAACTCTTGGTCTTATTTGAGTTAAGGGAGCTTACTAGGGTTGAGTATTGTGCTTAGCTAGGTTACTGAAGAGTAATTAAGTTGAGTTTAGTCTTTTGAAAAGGCGAGAGTTAGCAAGAATTCTGGTAAGAGTTAATGAGAAATTTGCTAACTCTGGTAAGTATTTGATTACTCTAGCTAACTCTTGATTACTCTTGTTAGCTCTTGGTCTTATTTGAGTTAAGGGAGCTTACTAGGGTTGAGTATTGTGCTTAGCTAGGTTACTGAAGAGTAATTAAGTTGAGTTTAGTCTTTTGAAAAGGCGAGAGTTAACAAGAATCCTGGTAAGGGTTAATGAGAAATTTGCTAACTCTGGTAAGTATTTGATTACTCTAGCTAACTCTTGATTACTCTTGTTAACTCTTGGTCTTATTTGAGTTAAGGGAGCTTACTAGGGTTGAGTATTGTGCTTAGCTAGGTTACTGAAGAGTAATTAAGTTGAGTTTAGTCTTTTGAAAAGGCGAGAGTTAGCAAGAATCCTGGTAAGGGTTAATGAGAAATTTGCTAACTCTGGTAAGTATTTGATTACTCTAGCTAACTCGGGGGGTTAGGGTTAGGGTTAGGGTTAGGGGGTTAGGGTTAGGGGGTTAGGGTTAGGGTTAGGGTTTAGGGGTTAGGTTAGGGTTAGGGTTAGGGTTAGGGTATAGGCACTTTGACGTGATGTCCACCCCAAGTTGTCCACCCCATGTCCACCCCACGTGACCAATCTATATTTAGAAGTCACGTGGTACAGTCACATGGTGAATAATTTCTATATATAGAACAGAATGAAAGGCGGAGCTAATTTGTATGCGCGCGCATGTTAACCGTTTATTTGAATCATTTCAGTTTTGGAGCTCGTTGGGTTCGGACGTTTTGCTGGTATTATTGTTTTTATCGGAATTATTGTTAAAAAGATTTTTGTTGGATATGAAATAAATACGGTAAGCTAGTTTTATTTATTTTGTTGTATTTAGCTGCCATACGTGATAGATTAATTTGAATCGAAGGCTTCCGGCTGGAATATTTGAGCCAATCGGGTTGCATGGTTGGATTGAAGCCTGCCAGGTAGCCGGATGGCAGCTAAGCAACGGGGCGTAGAGCCATTTTGGATATCGATTATTGATATTGTTTGAATGCTGGGTCTGTCTGTCGGCAGAAACATTCAGTCAGCCAGCCGGCCCGTTGGCCGCCTATGAATTTCAGTGCTGGGCTC
>OZ026838.1:10000-15000 GCA_964023205.1 Lutraria lutraria
CCAGAGTTAGCAAATTTCTCATTAACCCTTACCAGGATTCTTGTTAACTCTCGCCTTTTCAAAAGACTAAACTCAACTTAATTACTCTTCAGTAACCTAGCTAAGCACAATACTCTACCCTAGTAAGCTCCCTTAACTCAAATAAGACCAAGATTTAACAAGAGTAATCAAGAGTTAGCTAGAGTAATCAAATACTTACCAGAGTTAGCAAATTTCTCATTAACCCTTACCAGGATTCTTGTTAACTCTCGCCTTTTCAAAAGACTAAACTCAACTTAATTACTCTTCAGTAACCTAGCTAAGCACAATACTCAACCCTAGTAAGCTCCCTTAACTCAAATAAGACCAAGAGTTAACAAGAGTAATCAAGAGTTAGCTAGAGTAATCAAATACTTACCAGAGTTAGCAAATTTCTCATTAACCCTTACCAGGATTCTTGCTAACTCTCGCCTTTTCAAAAGACTAAACTCAACTTAATTACTCTTCAGTAACCTAGCTAAGCACAATACTCAACCCTAGTAAGCTCCCTTAACTCAAATAAGACCAAGAGTTAACAAGAGTAATCAAGAGTTAGCTAGAGTAATCAAATACTTACCAGAGTTAGCAAATTTCTCATTAACCCTTACCAGGATTCTTGCTAACTCTCGCCTTTTCAAAAGACTAAACTCAACTTAATTACTCTTCAGTAACCTAGCTAAGCACAATACTCAACCCTAGTAAGCTCCCTTAACTCAAATAAGACCAAGAGTTAACAAGAGTAATCAAGAGTTAGCTAGAGTAATCAAATACTTACCAGAGTTAGCAAATTTCTCATTAACCCTTACCAGGATTCTTGTTAACTCTCGCCTTTTCAAAAGACTAAACTCAACTTAATTACTCTTCAGTAACCTAGCTAAGCACAATACTCAACCCTAGTAAGCTCCCTTAACTCAAATAAGACCAAGAGTTAACAAGAGTAATCAAGAGTTAGCTAGAGTAATCAAATACTTACCAGAGTTAGCAAATTTCTCATTAACCCTTACCAGGATTCTTGTTAACTCTCGCCTTTTCAAAAGACTAAACTCAACTTAATTACTCTTCAGTAACCTAGCTAAGCACAATACTCTACCCTAGTAAGCTCCCTTAACTCAAATAAGACCAAGAGTTAACAAGAGTAATCAAGAGTTAGCTAGAGTAATCAAATACTTACCAGAGTTAGCAAATTTCTCATTAACCCTTACCAGGATTCTTGCTAACTCTCGCCTTTTCAAAAGACTAAACTCAACTTAATTACTCTTCAGTAGCCTAGCTAAGCACAATACTCTACCCTAGTAAGCTCCCTTAACTCAAATAAGACCAAGAGTTAACAAGAGTTATCAAGAGTCAGCTAGGGTAATCAAATACTTACCAGAGTTAGCAAATCTGGCATCAGTTACCTAGCTAAGAACAATACTCAAAAACAGTAAGCTCCTTTAACTCAAATGAGACCAAGAGTTAACAAGAGTCATCAAGTGTCAGCTAGGGTAATCAAATACTTACAAGAGTTAGCAAATAGGGTTAGCAAATTGGGAAATCTATTTTTAGTAACTTTGATTACCCAAGCTGACTCTATAGATATAGTGGAAGGCTGAGATTGCTGGCGTATATAGACTTTCAAAGCCTCCAAAGTAAGCTTCTGTACAGTCCATGATACTACATAAGCACAGTACCCAAAAACAGTAAGCCCTTTAACGCAAATAAGACAAAAAGTTAGCTAGGGTAAGCAAAAGTTACCATTGTTACTATAAATAGATTTATTTCTTTTTAGAACAATGCCTTGTAAATATGTAAATACAAGTCCACAATTAAGTGGCCCTCCTGCTTTCACACTCGGGACTTGGGACCCGACGATGGCGCAGTTACCACTAACTTACTTACTAACTAACTGCTTTTCAGGTTCGGATCCAGGACCCAAATTAATGCATGGCGTGCCGGCTGGCTCCGCAGCTGGCTCTGCCGACAGTCAGACAGACCTTTCAACAATATCAATACTAAAAAGAGCAAATGGCTCACCCAGAACAGCCGTCCAGCTGGCCAGGTTCGAGCCCAGCACTGAAATTCATAGGCGGCCAACGGGCCGGCTGGCTGACTGAATGTTTCTGCCGACAGACAGACCCAGCATTCAAACAATATCAATAATCGATATCCAAAATGGCTCTACGCCCCGTTGCTTAGCTGCCATCCGGCTACCTGGCAGGCTTCAATCCAACCATGCAACCCGATTGGCTCAAATATTCCAGCCGGAAGCCTTCGATTCAAATTAATCCATCACGTATGGCAGCTAAATACAACAAAATAAATAAAACTAGCTTACCGTATTTATTTCATATCCAACAATAATCTTTTTAACAATAATTCCGATAAAAACAATAACACCAGCAACACGTCCGAACCCAACGAGCTCCAAAACTGAAATGATTCAAATAAACGGTTGAGATGCGCGCGCATACAAATTAGCTCCGCCTTTCATTCTGTTCTATATATAGAAATTATTCACCATGTGACTGTACCACGTGACTTCTAAATATAGATTGGTCACGTGGGGTGGACATGGGGTGGACAACTTGGGGTGGACATCACGTCAAAGTGCCTATACCCTAACCCTAACCCTAAACCCCTAACCCTAACTCAACTTAATTACTCTTCAGTAACCTAGCTAAGCACAATACTCAACCCTAGTAAGCTCCCTTAACTCAAATAAGACCAAGAGTTAACAAGAGTAATCAAGAGTTAGCTAGAGTAATCAAATACTTACCAGAGTTAGCAAATTTCTCATTAACCCTTACCAGGATTCTTGCTAACTCTCGCCTTTTCAAAAGACTAAACTCAACTTAATTACTCTTCAGTAACCTAGCTAAGCACAATACTCAACCCTAGTAAGCTCCCTTAACTCAAATAAGACCAAGAGTTAACAAGAGTAATCAAGAGTTAGCTAGAGTAATCAAATACTTACCAGAGTTAGCAAATTTCTCATTAACCCTTACCAGGATTCTTGCTAACTCTCGCCTTTTCAAAAGACTAAACTCAACTTAATTACTCTTCAGTAACCTAGCTAAGCACAATACTCAACCCTAGTAAGCTCCCTTAACTCAAATAAGACCAAGAGTTAACAAGAGTAATCAAGAGTTAGCTAGAGTAATCAAATACTTACCAGAGTTAGCAAATTTCTCATTAACCCTTACCAGGATTCTTGCTAACTCTCGCCTTTTCAAAAGACTAAACTCAACTTAATTACTCTTCAGTAACCTAGCTAAGCACAATACTCAACCCTAGTAAGCTCCCTTAACTCAAATAAGACCAAGAGTTAACAAGAGTAATCAAGAGTTAGCTAGAGTAATCAAATACTTACCAGAGTTAGCAAATTTCTCATTAACCCTTACCAGGATTCTTGCTAACTCTCGCCTTTTCAAAAGACTAAACTCAACTTAATTACTCTTCAGTAACCTAGCTAAGCACAATACTCAACCCTAGTAAGCTCCCTTAACTCAAATAAGACCAAGAGTTAACAAGAGTAATCAAGAGTTAGCTAGAGTAATCAAATACTTACCAGAGTTAGCAAATTTCTCATTAACCCTTACCAGGATTCTTGCTAACTCTCGCCTTTTCAAAAGACTAAACTCAACTTAATTACTCTTCAGTAACCTAGCTAAGCACAATACTCAACCCTAGTAAGCTCCCTTAACTCAAATAAGACCAAGAGTTAACAAGAGTTATCAAGAGTCAGCTAGGGTAATCAAATACTTACCAGAGTTAGCAAATCTGGCATCAGTTACCTAGCTAAGAACAATACTCAAAAACAGTAAGCTCCTTTAACTCAAATGAGACCAAGAGTTAACAAGAGTCATCAAGTGTCAGCTAGGGTAATCAAATACTTACAAGAGTTAGCAAATAGGGTTAGCAAATTGGGAAATCTATTTTTAGTAACTTTGATTACCCAAGCTGACTCTATAGATATAGTGGAAGGCTGAGATTGCTGGCGTATATAGACTTTCAAAGCCTCCAAAGTAAGCTTCTGTACAGTCCATGATACTACATAAGCACAGTACCCAAAAACAGTAAGCCCTTTAACGCAAATAAGACAAAAAGTTAGCTAGGGTAAGCAAAAGTTACCATTGTTACTATAAATAGATTTATTTCTTTTTAGAACAATGCCTTGTAAATATGTAAATACAAGTCCACAATTAAGTGGCCCTCCTGCTTTCACACTCGGGACTTGGGACCCGACGATGGCGCAGTTACCACTAACTTACTTACTAACTAACTGCTTTTCAGGTTCGGATCCAGCACCCAAATTAATGCATGGCGTGCCGGCTGGCTCCGCAGCTGGCTCTGCCGACAGTCAGACAGACCTTTCAACAATATCAATACTAAAAAGAGCAAATGGCTCACCCAGAACAGCCGTCCAGCTGGCCAGGTTCGAGCCCAGCACTGAAATTCATAGGCGGCCAACGGGCCGGCTGGCTGACTGAATGTTTCTGCCGACAGACAGACCCAGCATTCAAACAATATCAATAATCGATATCCAAAATGGCTCTACGCCCCGTTGCTTAGCTGCCATCCGGCTACCTGGCAGGCTTCAATCCAACCATGCAACCCGATTGGCTCAAATATTCCAGCCGGAAGCCTTCGATTCAAATTAATCCATCACGTATGGCAGCTAAATACAACAAAATAAATAAAACTAGCTTACCGTATTTATTTCATATCCAACAATAATCTTTTTAACAATAATTCCGATAAAAACAATAACACCAGCAACACGTCCGAACCCAACGAGCTCCAAAACTGAAATGATTCAAATAAACGGTTGAGATGCGCGCGCATACAAATTAGCTCCGCCTTTCATTCTGTTCTATATATAGAAATTATTCACCATGTGACTGTACCACGTGACTTCTAAATATAGATTGGTCACGTGGGGTGGACATGGGGTGGACAACTTGGGGTGGACATCACGTCAAAGTGCCTATACCCTAACCCTA